>OX940974.1:22327938-22491198 GCA_954871275.1 Leptopterna dolabrata
GGTTATATAGGGCTTGTTCCACCCTCCTCCGGCCCTCCGACAGTCGTTAGATACTGGTGGGAGAACCGGCGGTTGGACGGCTCCCGTCTTGCGCAGATGCCTTCCTTCAGCTTGGTTTATTGAGTATAATATGAACGTTACAGAGTTGAGTGGTATAGGCGGGTACCACGACACTAGGCATTGAAGGTGGATAACTTTACGCGAAAATATTTCATTATTGATGGTTGCTATGATTATTCTTACCAGCTTTGGCCCGGATATTAGTTCAATCCTTGAAAGGAGTAGTTCTTTTGAGTTAATTTAGTATAATTCATTCCAGTTCCCTTTCGTTTCCTATCACACGACACAACATTGAACTAGAACTAAGAACGATATGGATAGCTGAACTATCAGAATGGCTTCTGGCATGGATACAGGAACAACCGGACAAAGGAATGGTTGAACGCTCCAACATAGTTCCGTGAAACTATAATCTGCTTATGAAGTATCCACCCCATCTGAATTAACCATCAAGAACTAGGTACTATCGTTCTGTGGATACTACGAACTCCTCAAGCAGTATTTTCACCCCATCTGAATGACTCATAATGAACTAAAGGAACTATCGTTAGGTGGATGCTATCAACTCCTCATGTAGTATCCACCGTTCGGACTAACTACAAGAACTAAAGCACGAACTCATTCACTCAGTAGCCTTGTGAGTGAGATACTAGTTCTTTAGTTCTTAGTTCATAATGCACTTAACGATAGTTCTTTAGTTCCCCCTTCCAACATCTATCTCTAGACATTGGTCCTAGTGAACGACCGTTCAGTGAAGTGAAATGAACTACGTCGAGGAGCAGTTCAGTCGGTGCAGTTAGTTCTTCAAGAGTAGTTCAGTCCAGAACTACCCACCTCTAGTCCTAATTAGGAGAGTGGGGTTCTTGTGAAATTCCTTGTTTCTTCCTCGTGGCGCTTGGACATTTCTAGTTTCTTCCCTGCGTATAATATCCTTGGCAACCTTTTTAACAGCACTATTCTTGTAATATCCCAGCGAACGAAAAGACATCTGATGGTACTTGCCATGACTAACGAAATGAGACGAAAAACGGAAAATAATAAATATTTTTAGCGTATTTTAAAAGAAAATTTAGCTATTTGGCCCCAAAATTTCAGAGATGCTCCCTGTGAACCGGAAAACCGTCCAAAATCCGTCGAGGATCTACCTAAATTATAGATTTTCGTTTCTGGTCTATTATTCTGCGAATAATGCACCTCTGCAATCGCTCAGCAAACAATTGTTAAAACACCCCCTCAAACATTTTTCTTTTACATTTTAAGGTGCATAATTTCCAAAAATGCAATATTCGTCCGCCGTACGCCGCCGTATCATCCATATCTACTTTATTTTCGGTATGAAAAATTCGTTCTTTCGCACACAGGCTTCATTTGGGCCCTAGTTCTGTTCCGACACTTTGCAGCCCGATCGGAATATACGCAAGGGTGTTATAGGTGAAGAAATAGGGTTTTTTGGTGTTTCAGCAACATGAGCTTGTGAGGTATCGTTTCCCATGTTTTTTAAAACGACGAGACCGAAACATGAAGTCGAGTTTGATCAAAGAATGGAAAATGGAGGTTCTAACGAAGTTTCAGCATTAAATTTACGTTAAATTTTGGTCTAAAATTGTCGTTCTTCCGCACACAATTTGGGAACACCTTTGGGTCCTAGTTGTGCTCCGGAGCTCGGCAGCCCGATCGGAATATACCAGGGGTTTTATGGGGGGGGGTTCGAGGTTTCAGTGAGGTATCGCTTTCCATGTTTTTTAGGGCGAGAAGATCGAATATATGTAGTTGATTTTGACCAAAGAGTGAGAAATTGAGGTAGTAACGAGAGTTCAGCTCCCAAAGTTAATTTTTTGTGAGGCGAAAACCTAGGAAATTGTCTGAAGTCATCATAAATTTGTATAATAACACTAGAAAAGGTGAATGAAGACAATTAAATGGCATTATCAATGATCAAAGATAATTTGTTTAAAAAAAAAAGCCCAATTCGTGTTTCGGGGGGCCAAAATTGGTGGAAACCATCAAAAATAGCCATTTCAATCATTGCACATGAAAGAAACAATAAGTGATCGCGCGCTCGCTCTTGTGTGTGTGCGTGCGTGTGGGTGTGTCATTCCGCACGACAAGTCCCTTAATTTCCATGGTAAAAAATTCGTTCCTGCGCAGAAAAATCCGTCTCCGCAAGAGCAATGATGAGTTCGTTACGCAGCCCGATCGCAGCGCAGCGGTCCAGATTTACAAATTTCTGGTCCAAAAATTCAAAACAAAAACGATTTCAGCAAGATGGGCATGTGGAGTGTTGTCAATCAAGTTTTTTGGGGCGCTGAACCGATTGCAACTAGTACCAGTCCGATTAGAAGCACCTACCAAATTTACAAAATTGCAATCCGTAACTTAAAATTTTTTTTTATTTTTTATGTAGGCATGTGAGGTGCCGTTTACCACTTTTGGTTTATTATTCTGTGAATAATACACCTATGTATTCGCTCAGCAAAAAAATTTTATAACCCCCTCAAAATTTTTTCTTTTCCGTTTCAAGGTGCGTAGATTCCAAAAATGCAATGTCCGTCCGCCGTATGCCGTATCACGTGTACCGGCTTCATTTTCGGTCTGAAAAATTCGTTCTTTCGCACACATGCTCTATTTAGGCCCTAGTTGTGTCCCGAAACTTTTCATCCCGATCGGAATATACTCAGGGATGTTATGAGTGAAAATGTGTGTAAAAATAGGTACTTTTTGCGTTTTAGCAACATGTTAGTAACATGAGCTTTTGAGGTATTGTTTTCCATGTTTTTGGGACGAGAAGACCGAACATGAAGTCGATTTTGACCATAGAGTGGGAAAATTGAGGTTCCACCAAATTTTCAGCTCCCAAAATTGATTTTTCGTGAGTCAAAATCCTGGGAAATCGTCTGAGATCACAATCAGTTTGTATAGTAACACTAGAAAAAGTTTCAACACGTGGATCAAGACGATTAAATGGCACTACCAATGGTCAAAGATAATTTGAAAAAAAAAGAAGTCTACTTAATTCGTGTTTTGGGGGCCAAAATTGGTGGAAACCATCAGAAATGGCTATTCGAATTATTTCAAGTGAAAGAAACAATAAATGAACAGCCAACATCTCTGTAGGTTTGTCCAATACAATAATAAACCCATGTGACAAGGACTTTGCAGCGTTTTTTTCTGTGTATGTGTGGAACAGACACCTAATAAGGTGTATTTTTTTGAAAGAGATCGTCTTTTTTCCAATTTCTCGTTTGTTTGACAGTAATATAGAGTATCATCCTTCGTTCATCCGCTACCACATCGGTAATTTTGATTGACCGAGTAGGTATCTTCTCTCATCTCATAAAGGTAAGCAGATTGTTCATTAAAAACATTACATACATGGGAGCTGTTCAGTAAATTAGACGAACTCGAGAGACAACAGGAAGAGACTGACTGTCTCCCGAGGTAGACCATCTCTCCCGGGAGATTTTCAAAAGAGATTATCTCTTTTCACTATCTCTTTTAGTGAACAGGCCCCCACGTTTCCCCTCAACAGAATCATGGGGGCCTACTCACTAAGATACTGTGAAAAGAGATTATCTCTTTTGAAAATCTCCCGTGAGAGATAGTCTACCTCGGGAGACAGTCTCTTTCCAGATGTCTCCCATGTTCGTCTATTTTACTGAACAGCTTCCATGTATATAATATTTTTAATGAACAATCGAATTACCTTTATGATATGAAAAAGTTACACGATCAAAATGAACGATGAATGATCAGAATGACCGATGTGGAATCGGATGAATGAAGGGGTATACACGATATCACTATTAAAAAACGCTGCAAAGTCCTTGTCACATGGGTTTATTATTCTATTGGACATACTACAGAAATGCTGCCTGTTCATTTATTGTTGCTTTCATGTAAAATAATTGAAATAGCTATTTCTGATGGTTTCCACCAATTTTGGCCCCCAAAACTTAAATTAGGTGGTACGCTCCTTTTTGGTTTATTATTCTGTGAATAATACACCTATGTATTCGCTCAGCAAAAAATTTTTATAATACCCCCTCAAACTTTTTTCTTTTCCGTTTCAAGGTGCGTAGATTCCAAAAATGCAATGTCCGTCCGCCGTACGCCGTATCACGTCTACAGGCTTCATTTTAGGTCTAAAAAAGTCGTTCTTTCGCACACATGCTCCATTTGGGCCCTAGTTGTGTCCCGAAACTTTTCAGCCCGATCGGAATATACCCAGGGGTGTTATGAGTGAAAATGTGTGTAAAAATAGGTACTTTTTGCGTTTTAGCAACATGTTAGTAAAATGAGCTTTTGAGGTATCGTTTTCCATGTTTTTAGGGACGAGAATACCGAATATGAAGTCGATTTTGACCAAAGACGCGGAAATTGAGGTTTTACCAAAGGTTCAGCTCCCAAAATTTTTTTTTTTAGTCAAAAACCTGGAAAACTGTCTGAAATCACCATCAATGTGTATACTAACATTAGAAAAAGTGTAAACAGCTGAATCAAGACCATTAAATCGCACTACCAATGATCAAAGATGATCTGGGGAAAAAAAAGCGTACCTATTTCATGTTTTAGGGGCCAAAATTGGTGGAAATCATCAGAAATAGCTATTTCAATCATTCCACATGAAAGAAACAATAAATTTAACAGCCAACAAGAATCTCTAGAACTCCAAAATAATAAACCCATGTGACAAGGACTTTTTTTTTTTTTATTATCGTTGATCATTGGTAGTGCCATTTAATCGTCTTGATCCACGTGTTGACACTTTTCCTAGTGTTATTCTACAAATTGATGGTGATTTCAGACGATTTCCCAGGTTTTTGACTCATAAAAAATCAATTTTGGGAGCTGAACATCTGGTACAACCTCAATTTTCCACTCCTTGGTCAAAATCAACTTCATATTCGGTCTTCTCGTCCAAAAAAACATGGAAACCGATACCTCAAAAGCTCATGTTACCAACATGTTGCTACAACGCTAAAAGTACCTATTTTTACACACATTTTCACTCATAACACCCCCGGGTATATTCCGATCGGGCTGAAAAGTTTCGGGACACAACTAGGGCCCAAATGGAGCATGTGTGCGAAAGAACGTCTTTTTTAGACCGAAAATGAAGCCTGTACACGTGATACGGCGTACGGCGTACGGCGTACGGTGGACGGCGTACGGCGGACGGACATTGCATTTTTGGAATCTACGCACCTTGAAACGGAAAAGAAAAAAGTTTGAGGGGGTGTTATAAAATTTTTTGCTGAGCGAATACATAGGTGTATTATTCACAGAATAATAAACCAAAAAACGAAAAACGATAAAGAAAGACTATCTTTCAAGAAAGGACACCTAATTCGGTGTCTCTTTTGAAAGATATAGAAAATGCCAAGATGGCCCTCAACAAACTCTTTACGGAATAATCCTGTCGTGGATACTATAAAAGTCTTTTTTTGCCAAAAGATTGGACGGAAAAGATATATTATATAATATTTTGCTACGTCCACGCAGGGCTGGATAGGCCCCTGCGTGGAAAACTGCGTCGCCGCTGGCGGCGGGACCGGACAGTTATTTATGTCGTCATGAAAGTGTCTGTGTGTTGGGGGGGGGGGGGGGGCTGGCGACGCGCTGTCTGCCGCTTGAGACGACCGTCGAGGCTGAGGGTCAGAGCCCCCCTCCGGCCACCGCCGCACCGTCAGTCCCCTGACCGCCGCCGACGCTGTCAATCCCGTGTTGACCGGCCGAGTCCTTCTCGGAGGACGTCGGACGGGGAAAAGGTCAGCAGTTTGTGCGAATTTAGGAAGGAAAAAAAACGCTGCAAAGTCCTTGTCACATGGGTTTATTATTCTATTGGACATACGTACAGAAATTTTGGCTGTTCATTTATTGTTTCTTTCATGTGAAATAATTGAAATAGCTATTTTAGATGGTTTCCACCAAATTCGGCCCCCAAACACACGACCTCGGCTCTTTTGGTTTACTATTCTGTGAATAATACACTTATGTAATCGCTCAGCAAAAAATTTTTATAACACCCCCTCAAATGTTTTTCTTTTAAGTTTCAAGGTAAGTAGATTCAGACAATGCAAAAGAATGCAGTGTAATGCGAAATGCAATGTCCGTCCGCCGTATCACGTGTGCCGGCTTCATTATCGGTCCAAAAAATTTGTTCTTTCGCACACATGCTCCATTTGGGCCCTAGTTGTGTCCCGAAACTTTGCAGCCCGATCGGAATACACCCAGGGGTGTTATGGGAGAAAATGGGTATACAAATAGGTACTTTTACTGCTTTAGTAACATGTTAGAAACATGAGCTTTTGAGGTACCGTTTTCCATGGTTTTTGGGACGAAAAGGCCGAATATAATGTCGATTTTGACCAAAGAGTGGAAAATTGAGGTTCTAACGAAGTTTCAGCCTTAAATTTACGTTAAATTTTGTTCTAAAATTTTCGTTCTTCCGCACACAGTTTGGGTCCAAATTGGGAACGCATTTGGATCCTAGTTGTGCTCTGAAACTCGGCAGCCCGATCGGAATACACCCAGGGGTGTTATGGGAGAAAAATGGGTGTAAAAATAGGGGTTTTCGAGATTTTTTTTGAGGTTTTAACGAACACGAGCTTGTGCTGCATAGTTTTCCATGTTTTTTAGGGCGGGAAGACCGAATATTAGGTTGATTTTGGCCGAAGAGTGAAGAATTGAGGTTGTAACGAAGGTTAAGCTCCCGAAATTCATTTTTTATTAGTCAAAAACATGGGAAATTGTGTGAAATCACCACACATTTGTATAATAACACCAGAAACAGTATCAACAGGTGAATCAAGACAATTAAATGGTACTATCAATGATCAAAAATAATCTGTTTAAAAAAAATGGGCCTAATTCGTGTTTTTGGGGGCCAAAAATGGTGGAAACCATCAATAATAGCCATTTCAATCATTGCACATGAAAGAAACAATAAATGAACAGCCAAAATTTCTGTACGTATGACAAGTAGAATAATAAACCCATGTGACAAGGACTTTGCAGCGTTTTTTTTTTTTCAGATTACCTTTGAACTTTGACAGTGCCATTTAATTGTCTTGATTCGCCTGCTAATTCTACTTCTAGTGTTATACAAATTTATGGTGATTTCAGATAATATCCCAAGTTTTTGACACAAAAAATGAATTTCGGGAGCTTAACCTTCGTTACAACCTCAATTCTTCATTATTTGGTCAAAATCAACTTCATATTCGGTCTTCTCGCCCTAAAAAAACATGGAAAACGATACATCACAAGCTCATGTTCACTAAAACCTCAAAAAAACCTCGAAAACCCCTATTTTTAAACCCATTTTTCTCCCATAACCCCTCTGGGTGTATTCCGATCGGGCTGCCGAGCTTTGGAGCACAACTAGGACCCAAATGTATTCCCAAGTGGGAAACCAAACTGTGTGCGGAAGAACGACGATTTTAGACCAAAATTTAACGCAAATTTAAGGCTGAAACTTCGTTAGAACCTCAATTGTCCACTCAATGGTCAAAATCGACTTCATACTCGGTCTTCTCTTCCTAAAAAACATAGAAAACGATACCTCAAAAGCTGACATTACTAAAACACAAAAAATACCTACTTTTATACCCATTTTTCACCCATAACACCCATGGGTATATTCCGATCGGGCTGCAAAGTTTTGGGACACAACTAGGGCCCAAATGGAGCATGTGTGCGGAAGAACGAATTTTTTTGACCGAAAATGAAGTAGATATGCATGATGCGGTGCGCAGCGGATGGACATGGCATTTTCTGAATCTTCGCACCTTGAAACGTAAAAGAAAAAATTTTGAGGGGGTATTATAACAACTTTTTGCTGAGCGAATACATAGATCTATTATTCACAGAATAATAAACCAAAATACAATGAAGAGGTATTCTCGCACGAGCTGGTTGTCATGGAAGCCCTCGACAGGACTCGCCTTTCTCAGGAAGTTTATTTATTCATTCATTTTATTTAAAACGGGCGAGCCCAATAGAATTAAAAGAAAATAAAAATAAAAAACCGCCAAGCGGCATGGCTATAAGAGCGAATTTTCAAAGAAATATTCCTGCTCACCTACCACTTTTCGTAAAATGGTATAATTGTTTGTATAATTGAAATAGCCCCTGGCTTTCAGTAGGTCTCACATCACCATTCCATACCACTTTCGTAAAATTATATAATTTTACCGTGATTTCGGGCATTTTTACCGATTTTTGAACCTTATACAGTTCAATCTGACAAACTCTTTTTTGAGAAAAAGATTTTTATCATAGACATAGTCCCTCTTCCTGTCCCTCGCCACAGAACAACGTCAATATTAATTCACCCTACACAACGTCAGGTAAATTAATATTGATTTTAGCCCTTAATACAAATTTTTGACCCCCCCCCCCCCCCACCCACTCTTCAAATTTTATCCCTATTCTGCAGGTATGAAAAACAACTGAAATGGTATTTTTCTGTCTTTGCTCGCCCGTCTATATCACTTTCAGTGTTTTATATACATTGTTCGCGATTTTAGCTGCAGTTAACGATTTTGACCATTAATAACTCAAATTTGCCCCTCTTAGAATTTTTGAAAATCGCTCATGTTCGAACTAACATTTTTGATTGGCAATACGAACATTTTGGCGAAATTTGAGTTTTTATCATGTACCCAAGGTCAGATATCGTCTGGAGTGACACATTAATAAATAAATATACACAAGGTATCTTGCAAGTAGATGGAAATACAACAATAGTTGAATGCCATCAACCACACCTATCTATCTCAATCCGTTCCCGAGATATGCCGTTTTAAAGGTTTTATCGAAAAAACTACGTTTTTTTGTCATAGAAACCCAAGTTTCCCCATTTTACCCCAATTTATCTCAACTTGTTACCTCATTTTCGGAATCAGCGTTAAATTTCATGCGAGATTTGTGTACTTTTGTATTTGAAAAGTGTACCACCTAGGAACCACAATAGCCGTTCAAAAGTTAACAGTTTCTAAAATAAAAAGTAGAATTTCCAAACATTTTTGAAGGTTTCCTACGTTTCCAAAAATCTCCTGCAAACTGCCGAATCTTCTAAAAGTTGTGAAATTTAATCAGCTTTCCAACAGTGTACTCAAAATTCCGATTATATTTGAATTTGGTGGAGAAATCCAAGTTAGAATGCAAAAAAACGTTAGCAGGAACCTACAAAAAGGCGAGGTGATGTGAACTTTTTTAATTACGAAAATTCAAACATTTTCTGAAAATACTGGACCTATTGCAATACTTCACTTTCTTCATAACAGCATAGATATGTTTGGAGGCAGGGGCCGCCCATTTCAGCCTGAATGGCCGCCCATTTCTGTGAAAATCCGTAAACTTGCAAAGACATCTCACTTTCAACCATTTTCTGACACCACCCATCGTCATTTAGCTCAAAATCAAGAGGCTTGACATTGACATCCTAACGGACACTTTGGTGCCAACCGCACCAGTTTTGGACCATTTTCACGGCAGTTATCGTTGAAAATCGAAAAATTAAAAACCCGTCATTAACTCCCTCACTTTTCCGCCTAGAAAGCCCGTTCTCATCTCAAACTGAAGAGTTTAACCAGGTGAACAAAACCAAAAAAGAAAAATCAGAAAAAGACCCTATTTTGAGGAAGTTATGACCATTTAAAATTCTAACATACGTATGTATACGTACGGAGAAGTGTAAAACCGTCTAGAAACTCTTTTTGAGCACTTCTGAACAAGATTACATGGTTTTCTCGAACACCCATTTTTGATCTATACCTATCACATGAACATGGAAGTAATAAATGAAATGATAGGGTGAAAATGAGGGAGGTGAAAATGAAAATTGTAAAGATAAATATGTACATACTTGGGCTAAGAAATGAATAAAATGAGGCGAGTAAATACATAAAAGACGTAAGTAAAAGTTATTAAAGAAGGAAATCAATTTCAGACTGTGAAAAAATGTCAATTTTGGGGTATTCTTCGATAGCACGATTCGACTGCTCTTGGCAACAGCCATACAGGACGATTGTTTCCGCCATATCGGCTATGACAACGACGGCCTACCACGTGGAGACAGCGCTACTACACAACAGAACCCGCAGTCGCGGAAAGAAATAACTTGATAGGGAATTTTCGTCAATAATTCTTTTTAGCGAATTTTCAAAGAAAATGAAGCTATTGCAATGGCTTCGAAATTTAAATAATATAAATTTTTGGAAATTTTCTTCATAGAAATCCGTTTCAGACCATTCTAAAACGATTCCTGAAATTTAACACTTTTTTATATGTATATATATATATATTTATTTATATATGTGTCACTCCAGACGATAACTCTCGATAGAATTGAGATAAACAGCTCAAATTTGCACAAAAAATCTATCTTGGCAATCGAAAGGCTAAGTTCGAAGATGGGCGAAATTGGCCTACTCTAAGGAGGGTTTTGGCGCATTTAAAGTGCGCAAAAATTACCCAAAAATCCCCAAAATGTTATTTTCTAACAAGTGACCCCTCATTTTAAAGGTTTTTGCACGCTGAACACGATGGTGGAATCGGATTTTAGATATCTTGATCCGTTCTCAAATTAGAGCATTTAAAGTGCGCAAAAATTACCTAAAAATCCCCAAAATGTTATTTTCTAACAAGTGACCCCTCATTTTAAAGGTTTTTGCACGCTGAACACGATGGTGGAATCGGATTTTAGATATCTTGATCCGTTCTCAAATTAGAGCATTTAAAGTGCGCAAAAATTACCCAAAAACCCCCAAAATGTTATTTTCCAACAAGTGACCCCTCATTTTAAAGGTTTTTGCACGCTGAACACGATGGTGGAATCGGATTTTAGATATCTTGATCCGTTCTCAAATTAGAGCATTTAAAGTGCGCAAAAATTACCCAAAAATCCCCAAAATGTTATTTTCTAACAAGTGACCCCTCATTTTAAAGGTTTTTGCACGCTGAACACGATAGTGAAATCGGATTTTAGATATCTAAATCCGTTCTTAAATTAGAGCATTTAAAGTGCGCAAAAATTACCCAAAACTAGGATAATCTTTAAACTCTTACCCCCCACCCCCTTAGAGTGGTCAGATTGAAAAATGTGAGAAGTATTAATTGAAGACGAGAGTTCGAAGCAAAAAAGGGGGAGGCAAACGATTAGTACAACTCCTTGAATTTACCCACAGCGATCAAATAAATAAGCACTTAGTACAATTACGTAATAAACAAACGGTAGAATCAGGATGGACAAAACGTACAAATTAAAATAAATACGAAGAGAATATACATAGAAAACCAAATTTTAGACCGAAGTTTTCCTTTATTCAAAACCATAGCCATTAATTCGAATATTTCTTTGAAAATTCGCTCATTAAGTCATGCTGCATGACTGATTTTTTATTTTAAACAAGATATTCAGAACTCCAGGAAAAATGGTAGTTTGAAGCCCGTTTTAAAAAATAAGCGTTGTTTTATAAATGAGGGTGATTGATCGGCTGTTGGCCAAAGGAGGCGGAGCGAAGCCTCGGACGCAGTTCTCAATGCCAACAACCAAACATTAGAAATGGCAAACCTTCCTGGCAACCTTCAAGAACCTTTGCCGAGACCTTTCCCTCGGTTTGATTTTGAGATCTTGTTTTTTAAATTTATTTATACATTTGCGATTCCATCCATCCGTCCATTGCTGTTCTGTACATCGTTTAGAGTGATGCACTAGCGCTCTAAGCGGGATCTGAGTCGAACCACTCTGCAATTTTCCTGACACGTCATTGCTAGCGGGAAATCAGAAATTCAAATTTCGCACCCGTTTTCTGCATAGACTTTCCAATATAAACACCTCACTATGTGGTAAATAAGTGTTAATTCCCGTTATTGAAAAGAATTTGGCAAAAAAAAAGAGAATTTGTAACCCACGAAATTTTCGCATTTCCCATAGTGAAAGGCTATTAAAACCCCTGATGGCTTCTTGATTTTGGTTACTTTGGAATGAAACTTCTTTAGGCAAATTCCGCGGTGAGGAGGGAATCCAAACGCACGGGTCACCCCCGCGAATTCAAATCCCTGCCGGGTTTGTTCGGAGCAAGGAAATGACGCTGGGTGTTAGTTCCCCACAAGGATTCACTTCAATAAGCTTGTTTTCCTATTTCAAAACTGGGAAGTGGTCTACAGTTTTCAAAAACTTGCTGAAAGATTAGAAGAAAATGAATAAATGGAGCAGCATAAATCATCTCGTAAAATAATCTCCACTGACTTGCCATAGGCTGGTTAGGACACCACTGGGAACCGGAACAAAATTTCATGATTCTTTTCCGTTTTATGTCATTCGAAGTCAATCGGCACCACTATATTTATTTTCCTTCGTCTGTCTGTGTGTTTATTTTCACATCACGGCTATTTAACCCGAATTAGATAAAACTTGAGGGATACGTGGAGTGTAGGTTTAACAACTTTGAACATCGGAATTTCAAAAATTAGATCGTTATTGGAGGGGGGGGGGGGGAGGTCGTTGCAGGAAGAGGAGGTGGTGGAAAACTTCATGGCTGTAGCAAAATACCGACCAAGATGTTGCATTCGAGTGAAACTTGAGGATGAAATTTCGGGCAGTTGCGCATAACATTTGAAATCATCGAAGTAGTGAACACTGGACCAGGAGGGTGGCTTACGGAGCGGACAAACCAAGCGACAAACTGACACACAGACTCGAAACCAAATTTGTTCCTTGATACCTCGCAAAATGTCAATGGAAAATCTTGAATTTGGAGCACATCAATCGTGTCCAACTCATGCATCAATACAATACTTTCCTGCCTCCGGTTGTTTAGAAACAAAATATTTCAACTTGTTGGCGAGTAAAAGGGTACGGAGGGAAGAGGAGAGCCTCATCACAAATATTTGCGTGGCGAGGGGGGAAGATGGAATTACAACTGCTACCACGAATTTGACTGGAAAGGAAAATGAGGCTTAGGTACCTAAGAAGTCGACTGGTAGGTCACCAAGGATGTCACCAGTCAAACCGTTCACGCTATTCGCATACTACGTAACTCACCACAGTACAATCTGAATATGCTGGAAGTACCTAGGCAGCAGCCTAAAATGTAGCAGCCTAAAATGTCCCCCTTTCCCTTGCCCCACATATTATGAACATAGTGATTTACTTCCAACAATAGAGCGATTCAAAGCAACCTCTGGTAAATTGCTCCAAAATATCCTCTCCCAATATCGCGGTCTTCTTTTAGTACCTACTGGCTCGTCGAACACGCAGCAACTACGACACATGATGCAAGGAGGACGATGGATAAGGGCTTCCCACATGGAGCTCATACTTGACGTCTCAATTGCCTCATTCAGAGACAAGGTCATGTGGAGTTGAACCTACCTATGCATTCAGGCTCTTGATACCTTCCGATAGACAGGACCGAAAAGCTATTCGGGTGGCAATCAGGATGACACACCACACTGTTGGCTGCTATTAGCAGTGGGGCTCTGTCTCCAGACCTAGAGTATCGTAGAGATGAAGGTATGGGCAGAACGTACCTGCCACGAGGCTTTGCGGTTTGTAGGCGATGCGAGTAGTAAAAACGCTACGCTCTGCAAGGTAACTTCAAATGTGCCTCGGCTGGTTCAGTCTAGATACGTAATGTTAGGTACATGTCGTCAGTAACACACCAACGTCTGAGAGAATCCGAATGAGCTCTCAGGTTGTGAGGCTCACAATGCTTGTTTTTTTATTTGTTTTTCCTTCTTTTGATTTTAATATGCAAAGAGCTCTGAGTAAGTTCCTGCGAAACAGAGCTGCGGCTCATAAAAAAGAACGACATGCTCTCGGAATATTAATGGCTCCTACCTCGCTTTGATCCAGTCATTACACAATTCCAGAGCAGAACAATGGAAGCTCTCAGACTTGTAATGCAGCTACCTCCGATCTCAAGTTGACCAGTCGCCAGCCCCAGTATGTCGTGAGTCATCACTTCATTCCCAGTTCTGCGGCATTCGTCTCACAACTCCTCCACCCCCTCCACTCCACACAGTTCCGTCGTCCTCACCCCAGACTTCCTCGATGGTTTTATGTGACGCGGGCGGATTCCAAGGAAGTCGGCCCGGAGAAACTCCTTCACAAGCGGTGGTGCCTGGAGGATGGGAAGAAAACAGGCGTCATTCTCCCTCTCGCGAGCTTGGAACGGATTCCTAGGAAATCCCGCGTCTCGTAAGAGGAATCTACGGAAACACCATCCACGACCGACCGACCGACACTGGGATATTTTGCATAATTAGCACGAAAAAAGTCAAAATCGATCGAAATGAGATGGAATCGCTAAAAACATGAAGTTTTGAGGGAAACTAGCTATTTGTACATCCACAAGGTTATAAACGAACGTGTTTAGCAAGATTTCATTTAAAAAACCAACATTTTTAACTTTTTGAAAAAATGGTGTTAAGACTACTCAATTTGTTGTAGAACGTTGACGTGAAAATGGATATATTTCTCAATTTTTACATTCAGTCACTGTCACTGGTAGAGTCTGGAAGCTACGAATCCGAGTCTTCGTCCATGGTGACTTGGGGAATTTTGGTTCCGTCGATCATGATTCACAAGTGCAGCATCTCCGCTGGAATGGATCTCTTCGCTGCAACGTTTTTTCGTCCACTCATTGATCGTACGGATCCGAAGACAAGAGTAGTTGAATAGATCCTCATTCTGTGTTTTCCACAGTTCTTCCTCGTCCGATGCTTTCTTACGAATTTAAAATCGTTGGTCTTGGCTTCTTGTGCCTCCTCACTCAGCTGAACAATCGGAAGGCGTGCAGAACTGATTAACACACCTCCGTGAACAAGTAATCTGTGTACAGTAGGTGGCATGTAGTACCAGTTGTACTAATTCACGTACAACCTGGCTGTTTCCAATGCATAGATGTCAAATCGGGCAGAATTTATTCTGAAATCGCAAATGAGTACTTAATTCTACGCCACTTTCCGTTTTCACTTTCTACCATTTTTGAAATAAACACAAATTATTAAGCGCCCCTGATGATGATCCTGGAACAAAAACCGAAATATCTTCAGCGGGCGCGCTTCGGCGAATTTTTTTCTTTCGAATTTATAGTTTCAATTTATTTTTAGTCACACCACAGAGAAAACGTGCAAAATGGTACCATTGTTTGTAGACTCAGTGGAAACGTATAAATCTGTGATTTTTCTCTCCAAGATCAAACTAGCACTACCTTACATCCCGAAACAAATTTTCTTTAAAATGGGGTAAAACTCATTCTCTTGCCTTGCTATGAGTCGGCCATATCACGTTCGGCATGTGGAAAAACCTCCTTCTATTCAGAATCTTCATAACCAACTGACTAGTAGGTAGGAACCCCCGTTATGCCTCACAAACACAAACAAATATTTTGACAGATCCAATAATCAGGTCGAGATCGGTTTACTATCACTCGGTTTATGTCCCACTGCGTTAAGAAGAAAATTAGAATTTTTTTCGGGCTAATTATGCAAAATAGCCCAGTATGCGACCGTCGGGAAGCGTTAGAGAATCGCACTGCCTGACATATCCCCCCCCCCCCCCCTCGCCAATGGTTCAAAAAGCTAATTCACGTGGGAAACCCCTTATACAGCCCCAAAATCATTCACAAGTCACATTGAAACATCGTTTAGTACAAGATTTGAAAGGTGTTGAATGCGAGTATGAGGTCAGGATAAATTCCTTCCCCTATTATTCTTGATTTTATGGATTTCATCAAGTTCAGAAAACTCATACAGCCTAAATCAATCGAATTCGTGGAAACCCACTTCAAATGAACTTATTTGCACACATTATCCATTTCCACTATGAACAATACAATTGCACATCTTATTACATAGCTACTGCTTTTTAATTGTTCGTGACATTTTGACACTGTTTATCTTTAAGCTACTTTTTGTATCTCAGATGACCTTTTGCAGGTTTTCACCAGCAAAAAACTTGAATTTCACTCTTTCAGTAATCCAAGCCCAAACCCCAAACCATCCATCCTCTTCAAACTCAAAATTTAACGAAATTTGTGATTTCAGTCATTCAGCTGACGTCAGATTATGTCGTCCGGAGTGACACATACATAAGGGCTTATTATAATGATACATTTCACTTCAAGTCGATGCAGCTGAAAACCATCTCAGAAGTTTTGATAAGAACTTTTCTAACCCAGGATATTTGAATTTCAGCGAAGAAAGCGATATTACAGAAGAATTATCCAAAGATTACCGAGAAAAAGTGTTCGTCAGTATATAATATAATAAAAGGTCCAAGTATGAGATGTGCGAAGAATTTCATGAATAATTTCTACAGTGTATATATCTACTAATCAATTCAGCAATATCTATGTTACGTTGATATAATAATATATTAATACATATTATTATAAAACACAATTGTCTAAATCAATTCAAGGAAAATTTACTGACTCACTTGACACTCACAAGGATAACTGAGATCTACTTTAAGTTAGTGCAGTTTTCTCCGCGGACGGCGGACGGACGAAAATTTTTTTTATTCGATATTCGTATTCTACGTCCCTTGAAACATAAACCATCAAATTTTGAGGGGGGGGGGGGTTATTTTTTTCATGGTCGATTCCAAAGGTTTATGAATAAACCAAAATGAATTAAATACTTTTGATAATACCAATTAAACATTAATAGATGAGTATTGAATAACCTAATGTAAAAGATGGTTACATAACAAATTTGTAATGTAATTTTTATCCTGTAGTTTTTTTTTTTTCAGTCAAATATTATTATGGATTCTTTCCTTTTGAAAATGGCCAAGGAATTGACCCTAGAAGGAAATGAGAAAATAATGCTAAAAGCACATATGATACAGGTACAAGATGTGGCAAACAGTATGTCCACGAGATCTGCACAACTTCTGAATACTGTGCATCTCCATTATCGCAAATGACAATGCTGTCGGCATACTTAAACAGCGACCACGACACTGTTTACACGACAGTTGGGGTTTTTACCCCCCCCCCCCCCCCCGCCCCACCGGTAACTCGGACCCCCTGGGGGTCTCCGGTGTTGGTTTTTCGTACACCCATTCTCGAGGGGCCCCTGAGAAAGCGTACAAAATTTCGACCCTCGGGACCATCAGGTGCCGGATTTATGGAAGTTTGAAATCGCTATTTTTCACTTACGTAGGTATTTATGCGTCGTCTAATTTCACAGCTCAGTTCTACAGAAGAGACTGATGGTCGAACGAGTTTTCCTAAAAACATTTTTAGGCACAATCAGAACTATGGAAATGAGTTCCTTTGGACGGGTGGGACCCCCACCATGCCGCACTTCCAAAGGTATAAAATATTATTTGAATAAAACACCAAGAGCAGTGTAAACAATCGCCAGAATATATTCCAGCAAAGAGACTGCATTACACCCAAGTGTACTGAAACCCAGTCAATCCCACGGGAGATTCTATCCAAGGTCGTTCATTTTTCTGAGGAAAGCAGATTTTCGTGCAGTAGCCGTCTCCCGGACCCCATCTACTATTTCAGTGTACAGTTTAATCAATTCAGTGTTACACAAAGGAAAGAGTTTCTATTACAACATATCCAACATTTCACAAAATTCTAATGAATGATCCTGTTGGTATAGGATGCCGCCGAACAAATGCTCGAATTTTCAAGTTTTAGTACCCTTTAAGTTTTTAGTACTTCTGGATGGATCCGCCCCAGAAAACGACCACCAATCGTAATATAATATAACCATTATATTTCATCGCGACGACTATCTTGGTACAAATTGCATACTACTGAATTTTCAAATCTATCCAAGAAATATAATTGAACTTTATATCTATGGATGGTACGAATTCTACGGTGGCACCGATAACCCGACTTTAATCAAATGCATAAACAGGTACCTGCCTACAAATGCGAATAAACCCAACGAATTTCATATCAATCGGTTAAAAATCCAAACCGGAGGCATAGGTGGTGGCAATATTCCAGGGGCGCCATTTAAGGGGGGCAGGGGGGGGGGCCTAGGCCCCCCCCAAGGAATTGATAAATAATGAAAATGACTACTGGAGTTATCTAGAATATCATAGCCTTCTTTTAAAAAGTTATTCTTTTAAAAAGGAATATTTTGAATGAATATTATTGGAATGTAGCAATGCTAATTTAATGAATTGAAAAATGGTACTTTGATTTTGTTTGTATTTATTATTTTATTGAAACTTTAAATATGTAAAAGGAAGCATAAAATTAGCCTACATCTAAATGTAATATTAATTTAAACAAATTTGCGGGGGAAAAAACCCTGGACCCCCTTTCCTTAGTAGATATATCATACCCCCCATAACCCCTGGTGTTTGCCCCCCCCCAACAGTTTGGTGAAATGGCGCCCCTGCAATATTCCTTCAACTTCGCGCATTCAGAATTGACAGTTCCTGTTCCATTTGAACTGAATTCATATGGGGATATTAATGGCCCAACCAGGGCCTACTCTCAGGTCAGCTAGTGACCACCATTTTATCTACATTTATGGACTTTTCAAGGGTTTCACGTTTACTTATGCGTGGACAAAAAGTCACAATACGATTTTGATTAAATGTATACACCACCATTCAAGGCCTAACCCACCCCTACCCTTCAACTCAATACGACCAATCTTCCGCATGGGTGTGCGCAGACAGACTTGTAGAGTTACGGGCGTTGATTTGAGATTGAGAAGGATGGTACTCATAAATCCCGCATACTACAATATTAATTGTATTTGGTTATTGGATGAATAACACAATGGAATAATTTGAGTGTGAGTCGCGTACAAGTTGCTACGGCAGGCAGAACCGGAGGGCGATGTCCTGAGGGGAGTTCCGGAAAAGTGGGACGAGCTGACCGAAGCAGTTCCGTCGAACTGGCTCGTAACATCACCTCCCCCGACGAGGAGCACCTGTACTCAGGTGTACATATGAAATTCAGCGTAGATGTGAACTAGAATACACTGAACCTAAACTAAATAACTCACAGCAAACTGAAATTAAACAGCAAATAGAGATCTCGGAGTTCATTCGAAGAGTTAGGGAATATTGGACAGTACTGACTGGTATTCTTCCAAAACGTTGTAAATGGTATTCACATCCACAGCCGAAGAAGAGCAAGCTGTGAATATCTTGGGATATGCTTCCCATAGCTGCAAACACCAAATGCAGATTAGAGATTCCTTGGAAATATTTTGGAACGTCTCTAAGTAATTGTCTGCGGGAAACGAAAGGCTTACTTTCCGATTGCAGTCAAGCGTAACTTTTGATTTTGATTGGTAGACGTCCTCTTATTCGTAGTTCCTTTGCTTGTAAAGCTAATGAATTTACGTTTAACGCCCACGCATACTTGTTCCAACTCATCTGACGTAATGCTGATAAGAGTCAACAATTGAATAAGTGTGCTGAATGGGAATAAAGTACGCAAGAAGTTTACATCTGGGAAGCTGGAAAACTCACAGGATTTTATCAGTGAGTACAGGTTCTCTATTGCTGATTTTCATTCCGCTTTTTGAGAGTATCTGTCCTCAGATGGAATTGAGGGTAGAGCGAATATCTTCAAAGGAGATTTCTCACAACGTGTTCGATCCATGAACGCAGGTGGAGAGGAAAGGGGTTGTCCAACGTCCCGTTTTACGTCACCGACTTCGCGAATTCTAGCGAAGTTGAACAGGTTGTTACAAAGCAGCGAATTATGTGCTTTGTTACACTGACATGCAAATCGGGAAGTACACATGCTGGAATTATGTGTGGAGGCAAAGCAGTTCGCACACAAATCGTTAGTATGAATTACATCCCATCTCTCTTCAACATTCATCCCTTTGAATGCTTTGCATTTACGGAGGGCATGACGTCCACTGCAACCTTTGCAAGGAAAATTCAACATTGCTGGGGTTGAAGAGGATTTGCTATTTCGGACGGGATGAGCGATCTGGTGGTCCTTGACTTTTGTAACACTTCGAGATGTGTCGATATCAGATGCCAACGAAGACGATTGTTTCAGGCTGTGATGTTAGGATGTTTTCTTGAAATCCACGTCTTGTATACAGAGGCTTTGTTGATGAGGGTGTGAGCGTCGACTTGGTACGTGAGTGCACGTTTTACCCATTCAAGAGCTTGTGAGGGATTGAATAAGTTCATCTAAGTTCCTATCCAATTTCTGTAGAGTGCGGCGGTAGTGAGCTTGAAGTCGGATTAAAGGCCTTCAACCCTTCAACTAGGTGCTTCCATTGTATTAAATGGATAGCACAACTTACGCCCTCTGATGAAAGTTCGCCTTTATTCTGAACCAGCACAGCCACAAAAATTTAACTGCGTTAGCACACAACACTGAAACACGATAATTAATCACGGAATTCCTTATTGGGTATTGAAGTCCGTGAATATACGGCTGCGCCACATGTAGTGCTACGCGCGTTAATTTGAGGTTGAGAATGATGATACTCATAAATCCCGCACATAGAACATTACAATATTAATTTTATTTGGTTACTAGATGAATAACACAATGGTATAATGGAGAGAGAATCGCGTAAAAGGTGCTACGGCAGACTGAACCGGACGGAGATGTCCTGAGGGAGTTCGGGAAAACTGGGTCGAGCTGACCAGAGCAGTTCCGGCGAACTGGCTCGTAACAGACTCGAAACCAAATTTGTTTAGTATTGTCTATGTCGGTCCTGCGTAGATCAATGTTTTCTGTGGTCAATATCTACCCTCGAGATTCCCCCCAGGAAAGCCCTCAATCGAGTACTGGAGCCGGCCGGGCAATTAAAGTTTCATAAATATGCGGTGGATTCAATAATTCCTCACTTCCTTCCTCACTCTCTTCCTTAAAGACTTTGTTATATTCCTCCCCTATCAGTTATTCATGAAATATTTTAGTTTTTCTTCTTTTTTTTCAAGTTCTTTATTGTATTATTTAATTTTTCACTCCTCTTGAATGTTATGTAATTGGGCTCGCCCGTGAAATAAATAAATAAATAAATAATTTATTTGTTGTTTTTCATGAAGCATGGTTGTTTGTTCAAGTTACAAAAGTACCTATCCACATAATCCAAAATAACCATCATTCTTCAAACTGAAATAATATCACTGAACAACCAACTCGATTTCATGCAGCCATCCGTGATTATAATCAGGTGTTACCTAGCAACGATATCTGGGCTGGATGTACACCGTTTCATTCATGATCATGTTGACGAAGCTTTTCGTGCAACCCCAGCACCTTACTGTGAACGAACGGCTGGACGTACAACGCTCCGGGTGGTCTAAAAAAAATCCCAATTTCTAAATTAATTTTAAAAACGTTAAAAACAATCGAAATAATGGCGCCCTGGAAGTTCCAACCCTTAGAGATGACTGAGAGTAACGCCGAGTTTCGCGGACCAAATACATCCCAAATGGGACCCACCAAATTTCACTGATTTTCGTTCATGGTAACTAAGGGACTTCAGTCGGCACTCCCATCCGTTTACATACCGCTGGAGCAATTTGTCACAACGTGTGGTCTAATCATATAATGCAAGTACCGAAACATAATTGTATCAATCTATAATTATGCAAAAAGTGAATTTTAATTTATTTTAGTTACTAATATTATTTAATAGATGAAGTTCCTTTATATTTAATAGGTTATGGCTGTAAAGCAAACAGATTAATGTAGCTGACGCCAAATAAATAAATTTAAAAAAAAACACAGTCATGCAGCATGGCTATAAGAGCGAATTTTCGAAGTTTTCGGCATCTTCCTCCTCCGCCTAAAATTTTCTGAAAATTAATTTTCGGCCAATGTTTTCCTAACTTGATACCATACAAAATTAAAACAGGAGTAGTTTTACGCAAAGTAAAATTTGGGGTGGAAGGAGGGGGAGGGGGAAATCAAAAATGTTTTGAATACCAGAAGAGTAGGTATTGGATACGTAACAAATTTTTTGTTCCATTTTTTGCCGAGTAACACCTCGGTTTGTAGATTTTCCAACGCTGAACACGACGGTGAAGTCAGAATTGCGATATCCCATTCCGTTATCAGATTAGAGCAGACGAACCAGGAAGAACATCTCAAAAAATAACCACGTTCCTTCATCTTCAAAGTGCTCCAGTTTGAGAATGAAATGAGATATCGCAATTCTGATTTCTCCATCGTGTTCAGCGTAAAAAAACCTTTAAAATGAGGTGTCACTTGTCAGACTTTTTCATTTTGGGAATTTATGGGTAATTTTCCCCCCCTAAAACTCCCCAAAACTCCCCCTTAGAGTGACCCGATTCTGCCCATCTTCGAACTTAGCCTGTCAATTGCCAAGACAGATTTTTCGTGCAAATTTGAACTTTTTATCTCAATTCTTTCGAGAGTTATCGTCTGGAATGACACATACATATATAAATATATAAATATATAAATATATATATATATATATATATATATATATATATATATATATATATATATATATATATACACATATAATTTTTGGTGTCTTTCGGCAGTGAATTCAGGATGGTCTGAAACGGATTTTGGTATAAAAATCTTTCGGAAATTCGAGTTTTAAAAATTTTGGACCGAGAACAATAGCTTCCTTTTCTTCGAAAATTCGCTAAAAAACTAAGGGGAAAAAAACGAAGCACGGCGGACGGCGGATGAACAGAATTTTTTTTTATTCCACTTTCGGATTCTACGTACTTTGGAACGGAACCCGACAAATTTGGAGGGGGGGTTTTTTTCCATGCTTGTTTCCGAAGATTCATTATTGAAAAATCATAAACCAAAACTCATCAAAACCATACCCTTCTGTTGAAAGTTATCGAGATACGGTGTTCGGGAAACTACAACCCCTATTTTTCCCACTTCGCGGACCAACTATTTCCCAAATGGGACCTACTAAGCAAATTTCATTAATTTTGGTTCATGGTAACTCAGGAAAGTGCGAAGTACGGCGCGGGTACGGAGGACGGACAGAATTTTTTTAATTCCATTTTCGGATTCTGGTTACCCTCAAATGGAAGCCATAAAATTTTTAGGTGTGGAGGGTGGAGGGGTCATGCTCGATTCCAAAGGTATGTCTTTCCCTTATGCCTGTTAAGCCTTTAGGCATACAGTTACTGAGGAAAATAAAGAGGGGTTGGGGCGAAAGGACGGAAATATCAGGGGCTCCCCGTGTAACGTGATCACCCTTGGAAACTGGGTTGTTTCAATCGTCAACAGTTTCATTCAAGAAGAGGCTGTAGGATCATGCAAAGGCATCAAATTTCAGGTCCCAGACGCGGAGCGAGGGCGCGGATGAGAAGGCGCAAATCAGATGCTTGGAAGATCAGTCGTTGTGGGCGGTAAGACTGCGTGGAGGGTTGGGGAGGGGAGCAGTCTTCCAAGAAAACCAGCCTGCTAGGTCAGTGTATAGTTACGTCAGTGTGATGGTGAAAGGCCAGACTAATTGGGAGATGCCACAAGAGAAGGGCAGGGGAAGGAATGTGGGAGGGATGCTTTTTCAGTAGCTGACGTCAGACGGGTTCGTCAGTTTAACCCTCTCCCAAAGAGCTCGACCCTTCAGACATCTGCAATTAATCTAACCATATCTAATTCAGCCTCCTTCGCTCCTTCTCTTTCATTACCTCACCAATCAACTTGGTCATTGAAAGCAAGCGGCTAAATTGAAGAAGAGGGTTTGTCCACAGGGTGTTATTTCGGATCTTAGGTCCTCAATTTTTTTCCCTTCCCCTTCAACTCCTCATTAGATACAGTTTCGACCTATTTATCACTTTTGGGATTCTCAGTTACTCGTTTGCACATTGCTTGTCTCGGCGGTTTCCCTCTGTTGGGAATCATCCAGATAAGCCCGAGACTGCGTCATCACATCGCACTCAATCACCAGCGCAGAACAGCTGCAACTTTTTTCTCCTCCACCAGCCTCTGTTGCTACTCCGTTCGACAAGCTCGCCTTGTAAGTATTTCAGAGCAAGTAATGAGGTCTGGTGGTGCAAATTGCACCAGACCTTGTTTATAACAATATCCGAGACTCGTGGATATTTTCAAGTGCACGTAACCCATCAAGGTATTTCAACCGGTATATGCCCACAGGTCACACGACGATATCTTAGTTGGTCACGGACGTGTCTTTAGCGAATTTCCGAGGAGAATAATCATGCAATGAACCGAATCCTTCCGAACGGAAGGTCCTTCGAACACGTAACATCAGACAAACCTTTTCCATTATAAGGAACTACAATGTTTTCCCCCTGGTAACTAACAGCCGTACACCTATTGAACCTTTCCCGGTGCCAGGAGAAAACCCTGAGACCTCAAATACCTCTTGTTCGTTTTACGATTTCGGTCGAATGCTCCCTCTGCGCAAAAAAAGAAAAAATTCATATCCATCTAAATTTGAAATTTCAACTCGCATTTTACGTTTCACTCTTTTCGGTCCGTATCTGTCTGACGGTCTGTTTGTCTTCTTCGTAACCACCATATCAAAAAGACAACCCGAACGAGCTGAAATGTTGAGGGTATATGTGGCCCCGTTTAACTATGGCCCTATGTAAATTACATCAAAAAGGCACAGTAACTTCCGTCGGCGCATGGGCAAATTAGAAATTCCTGATGCCATTGTAACTCGCGGTCTATTCGACCGATTTTCCTGGAGATGTCAGCGAATGTGCATGTTTGGATCCTGAAGGTTTCCCATGAATTTCCTTTTGATCGGGATGATAAGAGGCGTCTGCGCATGCGCGAAATACGGGAACCTTATGACGCTCATGTTTTTGGCGTGAAAGCCAACTCGGCTCCCGTCCTTTGTTTCGAGATTCCCAAACGGCTCCCTGAATTCTCAAAGCGACGATTCCCACTCGGCTCCCACTACGTAGGCATGGCAGTTAGTAAACAATCCCACCTGAGCAAACTGCAGTGAAAGAATGATAGCGCCGGGTTATGTTACAAAGTGTAATAACACTGAACTCTACAACATTCGAGATGGGCCCAACCGTTGCAATGCGTCATGGATTTTGTTCATGTTTCTCGTGAAACATTTCGTCTTTTCTATTTTAGTCAAGCACTAAACGGGCAAATTTTTCAGGCACACTTTTGCAATGTATTCCAGTCGCGATATCTTTTTCGATAAAAATTCATCAATGACATTCCCTACAAACTCCTGTTTTTTTTTTTGATCGGGCGTACTGACTGATATACAATCGGAGACGCAAATAAAAACACGCAGTCGTGGAAAAACCAGGAAGAAAAACAGGAGTTTGTAGGGAATGTCATTGATGAATTTTTATCGAAAAATATATCGCGACTGGAATACATTGCAAAAGTGTGCCTGAAAAATCTGCCCGTTTAGTGCTTGACTAAAATAAAAAAGACGAAATGTTTCACGAGAAACATGAACAAAATCCATGAGGCAACACCAACACATTTTTAACCACACCTCAACCGAGGCAGTCCTAAGTCTGCATGAAGTGGGAAGGAATTTGCGTTGATGAAAGCGGGAGCCGTTTGGGGATTTAGTATTCTATAGCCGTTTTTGGTTCCCTCCAACAAATACCTCCTGGTGACATTTTTGAGGGCCAATCAGTTTACATGTTTTGGCGTAGACCTCTAAAATTTATTTATGTATTTGCAACTGGGTAAAGGTAGATCTGCGCATGCGCAAAGCTGATGCCTTTTTCAACCATACGTTTGTGAATGCCTCGTCCGAAACTGCCCAGTTTATCAGGTAGTTCTGGTGTGGCAATTCTTACGGGAAGGTAGGCACTGTGCATCTAGTACTGATTAACGACACAATAGCGAACTGTATGAATTAAAGTAACAATGTAAGGAAGCCATACTTGGCAGTGGCAGACTTTGGTTGTTGGATGAAAACAAGGCTTTCCTACTTTCGCTCTAAAGGAAGCAAAATCAATATTCAACAGCCAGACACTAAATTTGTCCATTGCATCATCTCATAATTATCCAAACCCAAATCGTTGATGGGACGGTTCTGCGCCTGCAACCGGTCGGGTAGGTCTCGCAGCGTTCCACAAGGCTTTAATTTTATTCCATGTCCTTCATTATTATATAGGCCCATTGTGAGAAATCTGTGTGCCAGCTAGACGGACCTGGTTAATTTAGCACATTTTATTTCACTGTGTATTGCCCGTACAAGGTTTCTGGCCTAACCTTGCATGGGCAATACCCAGCGAAACATTTCACTGAAATATTTCTGGCCTAAATATATCAAAACAGAATCGATTTCAAAATGAAATGTGATGTGAGCTGCCGTCCTAAGAATAGCAAAGTATGGAACTGACAGAAAAACCGCAGCACGATTCTGTTGAACCACTATTCCGTTCATGGTGACTACTATTTTTGTTAGAACTTAGCCATTTG
This sequence comes from Leptopterna dolabrata, assembly GCA_954871275.1. Classification (NCBI taxonomy): domain Eukaryota; kingdom Metazoa; phylum Arthropoda; class Insecta; order Hemiptera; family Miridae; genus Leptopterna; species Leptopterna dolabrata. The sequence continues at coordinate 22,354,374 of OX940974.1, forward strand.
ACCGACTACATATTTTTGCTAATTGTTCTTCCTCGAACTCACACTGTCGTTCGCCGTTACGATTATTTTGGCAAAATTTTGAGATTTTTACCTCGTAGCACAAGGCCGTATGTTGTCTTGAATGAAGAATAAATAACTAAGTACATCATATGTATACAATCCAAATCAAAAATTATTTGTTTTTATTTTGGTTTTTTATTTATTATTTATTTATTTTTGGACTTGACATTCATTCATTTATTCATTTTGAACTTTGGATTTATTTATTTTGGACTTGCTCATTGGATATATCCCGGGAGTAACTCTTCACTCGAACACTAAGAACCTCATTTATTGAAGCTATTCTAAATGTTCTGCCTTGGTAGCCTGTGTTTTACCACCCGTCGGCTACGTGGAGTTTACCGATGTAGTGATAGCTTTGTTTGAAGCTTTGACGGAGAAGATGAGGCAAGAAGAGGAGAATCTGGATGAAGGATTGGCTGAAGAAGCGGCAGACTCATGGACACCGCCGCTATGAGGAGTTTGCCGCTGTAATGACAGCTTCGTGTGAAGCTTTGGCGGAGAAGATGAAGAAGAGATAGAAGAGGAGAACCTGGACGAAGGATTGGCTCACAATGCTCTCAAACGCTGATGACCCTTCAAAATTTTGACTAGCTTGTTTAAAAAGTGTCCATCCAATTAATCCAGTGAAATATTTTGACAGTTGGTTCCGTGTCTCTCTGTCTATCATTCTGTTCGTCAGTGTGCAAATCCTTGTCAGGCACATAATCATATGAATAATGATCGTAGTGACCAAAAATTCGGAGAGTAGGTATGAATTTCATCGGACCGTAACTTCAATTTGCACATGCGCCAAAGTGAAATCATTACAATGCCCATAAGTAAACGAAACATTAGGTGCGAGGCATCACACTTCTTTCTTTACCCACTTGCGGGCGATAAGGGGGCTACAGACACCGACATCCTTAAAGAGTGGTGTGATGAATGTAATGGATGCCTGGGATAGGCGAGGTTGTGATGGAACGTGAGGTATCGAATGACGTGCTCGGAAGGTTTCCACCACACCGGTTATACCTGAAGGCTTTACCAGGCAGGTTACACCACTCTACGAGATCTTTTCTGGAGAGTGCAGGAGGTGCTCGGAAGGTTCCACCACGCCGGTTATACCATAAAGGCCTCACCAGGCAGGTTCAACCACTCTACGAGATCTTTTTGAGGGAGAAGGAAGGTAGTGAATGAGAGAAGTCATCGAATTGAGGAGAATGCGTAGAATGAAGAAGCCTAGGCAGGAGTACGGGTTTTATAGGGCTTGTTCCACCCTCCTCCGGCCCTCTGACAGTCGTTAGGGACTGTTGGAGGGAGCCGGCTGTGCACGTTCTCCTTGTCACGTAGACCCCTTCCTTCTACTTGCTTTATTGAGTGTAATCTGATCGTAAAGGTTTGAGTGGTATAGGTGGGTACCATGCCAAGTTGTTATAGTTATTATACTATTAGTTACTATATTACTACTAGTTATTATATTATTGTGATAGCGGGCCGGGTTGTCCAAGCGGGCTACAGCGTTCGATCTTTTATTCCCGTTCGTGGCGTCCCTGGTTCTCATCTCGGGCGGACACCAATATAAGTTTCAAAAAGCTTTTGCATGTGCTTACCCGACCAGCGATCAGCTCACCTCCGATAGAATCATGTGGAGCCTACAGGGACTAAAAAGAAAGGGTGAACAATAACACAACGTCTTACTAAAAAGTCTGCTGTGTGGTTAAGTCCAGGGCTATATCGAAGAATTTTTTTTATTACAATATATTATTATAAGAACAGTTATCTACTACAGTGAGTTGTTTTTAAAATATTGCTATTAGTATGAGATATGCGAGTTATTTGTAACTGTACATAAAAACAATGGACAACTATCATACACCAAATTTGACTTCCTTGACCTCACAAAGGACTCTGGTGCCGCTGGCTCGAAGAAGGCTGTCGAAATTCGTGTAATAAGCTTAATTCATGGGCATTTGATCAAAATCACAAAAAGTCTTGGAGTTCACTTGTGTCAATAAAAATTGATCATCGAAGATTACATTATCGACTATAATGAAATCTTGTACACAGATTACATATACATCCACGCATCTACCTTTACCTACATATACAGTACTCTCAATAATTGGAAACTCAAGGGACCTTGAGAAAAATTCGAATTACTGAGAGTTAGTTTATTGAATCGTTCGAATTTTGAAAAACGCTTTCCATTTTATGAAAAAAAATCACCCAAGTCGAGTAGGCAGTATAGGTTCCTCACTTATGTAACACGGACGTACATATCATTAGTTGGTGGGTCCATTCGGTGGATCTAGATGAAGAATTGACGCGTATGGATTTGAAATTGAGATGTTAAAAATGGCAAAATAGTAGGATGGAATAGGAGTTGTAGTAATAGTATTAATGACAAGTGTAACAGGATTATTGTAGGCATTCATATACCTAAGTGTTTTGGATATTTGTGGTACCACCACTTGAAGAATAAGTATTTCAAAAGTGTCGAAGCAAGTTATAAGATTTTCTACTGAAACAAACGAGTACCTACAACTAATTAAAATTGAGAAGAAATCCAAATACATGCCGTTTTAAGTTTGAATCCAAATATTGCATAGTTTGCGTCCGCGCAGACGGAAGTTACTGTACTTCACCAATGACTTTAATATGGGGATATCTGTGGCCCAACCCCCACCTACCCTCCGAACTTCATCGCTTCACAACTATTTCTAGGGTAGTTGTGGGCTCTAGAAGGATTTCACGTTGGCACAGACGGAAGTTATAGAACTTTTTCAATGAATTTTATACGAGACCATCTGTGGTCAAACCCGGTCCTACCTTCCGAATTTCAACTCAATAAGACCATTATTTCGTATAGTTCTGCGCGGGACAAGAAACTGACTACAGACAGACGCGGAACCATGTTCCTTGACGTCTCAAACGTAAAACGCGAGTGGAAATTTTCATTTTGAAGAAAATACATTTTGTTTTCGATTCTCGCACGAATACAAAGCTTCTGGTAGTGAGGAAGTCATACGTAGTTGTACATAAAGAGGCGTACCCGTGACGTCTGTTTATATTTTTAAATGAAAGCAGGTTCCACTCTAAAAAAATTGATATCAATCGCATTCTCCTACGATGAATAGTTCATTTTCTATTAGCATTCAAAGTTTCGGCAACAAGTGACGTGACACTGAGCAAGGGGGCACCGCCCAGGCGGGAGGGGTGCAATGGCGTCACTTGTTGCTGTGTGTTAAACTTGGAAAGCTCATTGAAAAAGAACTACTCATCGTAGAAGAGTGTGGTTAGCCTCAAAATAGTGGAACCAACTTTCATTTAAAAACGCTGCAAATTCCTTGTCACATGGGTTTATTATTCTATTGGACATACCTACAGAAATGTTGGCTGTTCATTTATTGTTTCTTTCAAGTGAAATAATTGAAATAGCTATTTCTGATAGTTCCCCCCAATTTTGGCCCCCAAAACATGAATTAGGTACGCTCCTTTTTTTTCAAATTATCTTTGATCATTAGTAGTGCCATTTAATCACACTTTTTCTAATGTTATTATACAAACTGATGGTGTTTTCAGAAGATTTCCCAGGTTTTTGACTCATCAAAAATCAATTTTGGGAGCTGAACATTTGGTAGAACCTCAATTTTCAACTCTTTGGTCAAAATCGACTTCATATTCGGTCTTCTCGTCCCCAAAAACATGAAAAACAATACCTCAAAAGCTCATGTTACTAATATGTTACTAAAACACAAAATGTACCTATTTTTATAAACATTTTCACTCATAAGACCCCTGGGTATATTCCGATCGGGCTGCAAAGTTTCGTGACACAACTAGGGCCCAAATGGAGCATGTGTGCGAAAGAACGAATTTTTTAGACCGAAAATGAAGCCGGTACACGTGATATAGCGGACGGATATTGCATTTTGGTTTATTATTCTGTGAATAATACACCTATGTAATCGCTCAGAAAAAAATTTGTATAACACCCTCTCAAAATTTTTTCTTTTATGTTTCAAGGTGCATAGATTCCAAAAATGCAATGTCAGTCCGCCGTACGCCGTTCGCCGTATCCGTGTACCGGCTTCATTTTCGGTCTAAAAAATTCGTTATTTCGCACACATGCTCCATTTGGGCCCCAGTTGTGTCCCAAAACTTTGCAGCCCGATCGGAATATACTCAGGGGTCTTATGAGTAAAAATGTGTATAAAAATAGGTACTTTTTGTGTTTTAGTAACATGTTAGTAATATGAGCTTTTGAGGTATCGTTTTCCATGTTTTTGGGACGAGAAGACCGAATATGAAGTCGATTTTGACCAAAGAGTGGAAAATCGAGGTTCTACTAAATGTTCAGCTCCCAAAATTGATTTTTTATGAGTCAAAAACCTGGGAAATCGTCTGAAATCACCATCAGTTTGTATGATAACACTAGAAAAAGTGTCAACACGTGGATCAAGACGATTCAATGGCACTACCTACGATCAAAGATAATTTGAAAAAAAAAAAATCGTAGGGTACCTAATTCGTGTTTTGGGGGCCAAAATAGGTGGAAAACATCAGAAATAGCTATTTCAATTATTTCACATGAAAGAAACAAAAATGAACAGCCAACATCTCTGTAGGTACGTCCAATAGAATAATAAACCCATGTGACAAGGACTGTGCAAAGTTTTGGAATCTACGCACCTTGAAACGGAAAAGAAAAAATTTTGAGGGGGTGTTATAAAAATGTTTTGCTGAGCGAATACATAGGTGTATGATTCACGGAATAATAAACCACAATGGGAATATAATATAATTAGAAGTCATGGGTACTCCTCATCCTATTGCAGTTTTAGACAAATTTAAGATAGGTTAACTTAAAGAAAGAATGAATGCAGACAAAATAACTGCTTGGAATCTAACTATACATACATACGTTGTAATTAGCTACATACCGTTTGGAAAAAAACGTTGAATTACCGAGAGATGGGACTTCGAATTATAGGGTGTTCGGATTATAGCGATTTACCAAGTGTACCGAAACAACATTTACATGGTTGTATTCCTCGAATTAACAAGAGAATCTCAAGGGACCGACGTATTTGTCCGAATAATCGAGAAATACGAATTATCGAGAGTCTACTGTACGAGTAAAAACAAGGTATCAGATTGGTTAGTTTCAGCAAATGATTTGAGGATTAGTGATTGCCTAAATTACCCTTCGGTTTGGGTAAGGGGTTGGGGGGGGGGGGGGTCATTAGCTTTAAATGGTTCAAAAATTTTTTTGTATTTAATTCATATGAGTGACAGGACCAACTTACGAAAGGTTCATCGGAAATCTGGAAGTTTTTGAGGTCGAAATGTGCTTTCGGTTTATTATTCTGGGAATAATACACCTATGTATTCGCTCAGCAAAAAATGTTTATAACACCGCCTCAAAATTTTTTCTTTTCCGTTTCAAGGTGCGTAGATTCCAAAAATGCAATGTCCGTCCGCCGTACGCCGTATCACGTGTACAGGCTTCATTTTCGGTCTAACAAAGTCGTTCTTTCGCACACATGCTCCATTTGGGCCCTAGTTGTGTCCCGAAACTTTGCAGCCCGATCAGAATATACCCTGGGGTGTTATGAGTGAAAATGTGTATAAAAATAGGTACTTTTTGCGTTTTAACAACATGTTAGTAACATGAGCTTTTGAGGTATCTTTTTCCATGTTTTTGGGGACGAGAAGACCGAATATGAAGTCGATTTTGACCAAAGAGTGGAAAATTTAGGTTCTACCAAAGGTTCAGCTGCCAAAATTGATTTTTTATGAGGCAAAAACCTGGAAAATCGTCTGAAATCACCATCAATTTGCATAATAACACTAGAAAAAGCCGTGCGCCGTCCGCCGTATCACGTGAACAGGCTTCATTTTCGGTCTAAAAAATTCGTTCTTTCGCACACATGCTCCATTTGGGCCCTAGTTGTGTCCCGAAACTTTTCAGCCCGATTGGAATATACCCAGGGGTGTTATGAGTGAAAATGTGTATAAAAATAGGTACTTTTTGTGTTTTAGTAACATGAGCTTTTGAGGTATCTTTTTCCATGTTTTCGGGGACGAGAAGACCGAATATGAAGTCGATTTTGACCAAAGAGTGGAAAATTTAGGTTCTACCAAAGGTTCAGCTGCCAAAATTGATTTTTTATGAGTCAAAAACCTGGGAAACCGTCTGAAATCACCATCAATTTGTATAATAACACTAGAAAAAGTATCAACCGGTGGATCAAGACGATTAAATGGTACTATCAATGATCAAAGATAATTTGAAAAAAAAGAAAAAAGAAAAAAAGGAGCGTACCTAATTCGTGTTTTGGTGGCAAAAATTGGTGGAAACCACCAGAAATAGCTATTTCAATTATTTTATATGAAAGAAACATTAAATAAACAGCCAACACTTCGGTAGGTATGTCCAATAGAACAATAAACCCATGTGACAAGGACTTTGCAGAGTTTTTGGGTATCTAGTTGGTTTATTACTTCTCATATTTATTCACCAAAATAATGAACCTTGAAAGCTGACTATTCTAGATTCCATGGGTGAGAAGAAATCGGAAACGGGAATTTTTTTACAATGATGTTGACACCGGAATCTTGTACAACGAGTTACGCAGACACATCAATGGGCGACAACGATTGACGCAACTGCCACGAAGGTTCCAGCCTTCTTCATTAGTCCTTTGACTCAACCACTGAGAGTCGGAGCCAATTTGTCTGGGAGCATCTCCGTAGTTGTAACAACTTCACTCCCTCATTTAGCGCAATAGTCCGGAATGAATGGGAGACCTCCGACGACTTTGCGGCAGCTACGGAAAAATTCGAGACGAGTGAAATAAAGGCAGTCTGGTTCTGAGAACAAACGGTTCTTGTCTCTGATCCCGCCGGCTTCGATTAAACGCTTCCATGACGGAGGATTTGATGAATAATGAGATTAAGGAAAATCCCGCGGAATACAGTCATCATGACGGCGATGCTTGGAAATCCGGGAGTGGCGTGTGGCCCTCCCTGTCAAGCTGGCAAGTTACAGTCTTGTCTGTGCACACAAAATAGCCCGATGGTTATGGAATTAATGGTAACTTGAGCGGATAATCCAAGAGAATTTCATCACAATCTGTTGATTATAATTGGAGTTTTGTTTGTGACAAGAGTTTATTGTTCGCTCAAAGCATTCAATAATATATTTAGCACGTGGAGAACAATTATTAAACGAGTTGCTCTCATCTTCGGTCCGATTTTGATGAGATTCGTATCTAATATGAGACCTTTATGGACCAACCGATCGAATAACGGCAACCTCTACGCTCAATCTTTGTCTAAGTAGGTAGATTATATTGTTAGACTGGTATTTAACAACGTAACTATGTAATAAATTAGGGTAAAAGTTAATAGCTTCAGTACCAAGGTTTTCCGGTCATCGAAATCCAGACATCGTCCATCACCTTACCCAGTCTTCGTATACTGTATACTGGGTGAATTCCTATGCTGAGGCTGAGACCGCTATGATGATTAAACAAATACCTATTGGTTTATTATTCTGTGAATAATACACCTATGTATTCGGTCAGCAAAAAATTTTTATAACACCCCCTCAAAATTTTTTCTTTTACGTTTCAAGGTGCGTAGATTCCAAAAACGCTGCAAAGTCCCTGTCACATGGGTTTATTATTCTACTGGACATAAGTACAGAAATTTTGGCTGTTCATTTACTGTTTTCCTGTGCAATTATGGAAATGGCTATTTTTGATGGTTTCCATTAATTTTGGCCCCCAGAAACACGAATTAGGCTCGGCTTTTCAATTACAGATTGTTTTTGATCATTGATAGTTAGGTACCATTTAATTGTCTTGATTCACCTGTTGATACTACTTCTAGTGTTATTATAAAAATGTATAGTGACTTCAGACAATTTCCCATGTTTTTTATTCATAAAAAATTAATTTCGTGAGCTTAACTTTCGTTACAACCTCAATTCCTCACTCTTCGGTCAAAATCTTCTTCACTCTTCGGTCAAAATCAACTTAATATTCGGTCTTCTTGCCCTAAAAAACGTGGAAAACGATACCTCACAAGCTCATGTTATTTAAAATCTCAAAAATCCCTTGAAAACCCCTATTTTTACACCAATTTTTCTCCCATAACACCCCTGGGTGTATGCCGATCGGACTGCCGAGTTTCGGAGCACAACTAGGGCCCAAATGTGTTCCCAAATCAGGACCCAAACTGTGTGCGGAAGAACGACGATTTTAGACCAAAATTTAACGTAAATTTAAGGCTGAAACTTCGTTAGAACCTCAATTGTCCACTCTTTGGTCAAATTGACTTCATATATTGAGTCTTCGCGTCCCAAAAACATGGAAAACGATACCTCAAAAGCTCATATTACTAACATGTTACTAAAACACAAAAAGTACCTATTTTTATAACCATTTTCACTCATAACACCCCTGGGTATATTCCGATCGGGCTGCAAAGTTTCGGGATACAACTAGGGCCCAAATGGAGTATTTGTGCGAAAGAACGAATTTTTTAGACCGAAAATGAAGCCGGTACACGTGATACGGCGGACGGCATTAATATCAATGGCAGCCTAGACATGCAGTAGACCTGGTGAGCTAAGAAAAGCAAATATGATTTACAGCAACCGGTGCCCAGGTTTGAGGGAGTTCTATTCACCCAGTGAAGATACAAAAGACGCTTTCATTGTCCATTATTCGGTACATAAGTACCACGCTATAAAAAATTAGATACCAATAGGCCAAAACGGGGTGGAAACAGAGGTAGGAAGTTCCTGACTGAAAAACTCCTGAAGAACTAACTCCGCCAACTGAACCACTCCTTGACTTAGTTCACTTCACTGAACGTTCGCTCACTAGGAACACAGAGTAAAAGAATCAAGAAACCCCGTGTCCAGAGATGGATAATGGGTGTAGGAAGGGGGAACTAAAGAACTATCGTTCTGTGCATTCAGTTCTTAGTTCATAAGAAAGAACTAGTAACTCACTCACTCTCAAGGCGCCTGAGTTAGTTCCTGTAGTTCATAGGAGGAGTTGAGATTATCCACTGAACAACAGTTCCTTCAGTTCATTAGAAGATTCAGGTGGGAGTTTATAGTATCCACAGAACGATAGTTTCTTTTGTTCATTAGGACTAATTGAGATGGGTGAATTAATACTACATGAGGAGTTTATAGTATCCGTAGAACGATAGTTCCTTTTCACTTTACTACACATAAGGAGTTGATAATATCCACTGAACAATAGTTCCTTAGGAGTTAGTTCATTTAGGGGTTAGTTCAGATGGGGTGGATACTGCATAAGGAGTTTATTGTATCACGGAACGATAGTTCAAAGGAATAAGGAACTAAGGCTGCCCGTCCACTGGACGCGAATTCGCGCGAAGACGCGAAAGAGGCGAATTCGCGCGAACAGTTCGCCCTTTATTCAAACACGATGTTTGCTATGAGACCCCGTCCATTGCAAGCGCCACCTTCGCGTGAAGAGGCGAAGACGCGAATAGGCGAAAGACGCGAATTCGCGCAAACAGTTCGTCTTTTATCAAACACGATATTTGTTATGAGGCCCCGTCCATTGCAAGCGACATCTTCGCGCGAAGTCAGGCGAAGGCGAAGAAAACCAAACCAGTTTGTTTCCAGACGCGCGAACCCGCGATGAACTTGGACATTTGATCCAGACGGCCCTTTATTCTGACGTCAAAAGGAAGAACGTCTTATCTCAAAAATTTCCGAAAATGGGGTTTTCACGTATCCCCTCTAATTTTGACATGCTCTTTCCATTGGTGAAGTCAAAAACTGAAATTTCAAATTGGAAAACGTGGAAATTTTTACCCGAAAAACTGGAAAATTGTGGTGTTAAAAGGAAAAAGCGCCTCATCTCGTTCAAGTCAAAGGTAAAACGACTCCAGTACGGCACCATAAGCACTTCAAATAATTTATTCTAATCCTAGATTCTGAGGAAAAAAGCCTCAAGTCGGTGAAAATTGAGGTGAGGCGTTTTACCTTGGAATCATTGGCCTAATTAGTGGGTCGAGTCATTTATCGTCAGATGAGCGAGGCATTCTTCCTTTGATTTTTATAGTAGCTGAGCCCACATGAGGTGCTCTTTGCGTGGTATTCCACTTAAGTATGAGAAGACGGAAATAATCGAACAACTTCGTCTTCTCATACCTACCAGAAAGCAGGAAAAGTTTTAGGGAATCGCTTCCAGTTGACGAATAAGCAAAAGATTTAATACCTAGTTGAAGAAAATGATTTAAAAATGTTAACGAAAAAAATAGAATATGGAGAAAAAATAATATTTGAAAATTCCAGCGATATTTATACATTTCACAGAAAGCTGGTTCCAAAACCGCATGTTTTATTTTGCATAAATCTAAACGAATATTTTGGGGTTAGTTGCAAATTTCAAAGGTAAGCGCCTTGTTTCAGATTTTCGGCTAAAAATTTAAAATAAAAAATGGAAGAAAATGAAAATAGGGAAAAATAGATATATTTTTAAAAAGTCAATATTTCTCCTTTCCTCTTCTTTATTACAAATCCTCTAATCGCACAAATAACATGGCATGAATGATAGGTATGAATAATATGGCATTCAGTTTTGGTATTTAGAAGGTGTTCTTGACTAACGTAATTTTTATGAACCTTTCAAAGGAAAAACGCCTCAAGGCGTTTATCCTTGGACTCCATTGTAGAAAAATTGACAATTGCGAAAATGGCATAGTTGGAGACGTTAGTACCGAAACAACTTGAAGTATGATAAGACACGCGTCCGAAGACCGGTTCGCGCGAAGAGGCGAAAACTTGCGAACTCGGACTCCATTGGTTGCTTCCGGTTCGCTGGAAGAAACAAAGAGGCGAAAACGTGCGAATTCGCCTCTTCGCGCGAATTCGCGTCCAGTGGACGGGCAGCCTAAGTTGGTATCGTTCAGGAACTATTGGTGTCATATATTTATCTTCGTTCTAGTTCAGTGTTTTTCGTATAACTGGAAACGAAAAGGAACTGGAATGAACTACTGAACTTACTCAAAAGAACTACTCCTTTCAAGAAGTAAACTAAATGAACTTGAGCCCATCAAACGAACAACTCTTATCCACCACTAGGTGGAAATCGTAGTTTCTAGCACATCCCCCCCCCCCCCCCCCCCCCCGTCCAATAATTAATAAACGTTCATGTTTATGGAATTTCCAGGAATTAATCTTGTGGCACTCAGTTTTAGTAGGTACACTGCAATCACCTTGGAAAACCATTTCTGGAACTTACCCAATTAATTGGTGTTTTTCCAATCTGATAGGCTGTGCCTACAATAAAATATAGCTGCGTTTCAGACGAATGTATGATTGCGTGTATGAAACCCGTGTACGAAATTATGGTCTCTATGAATATTGTAAAACAGGTCCGGTTTTAAGTTCCTGTAGAAAAATCAGCTTTCAACGTTAATTGCTAAGTGAGTAAGTACAAAAAACAGTTTACAACCGCAGTTTTTTGCACATTTTTTACAATTTTCCTCGAAACTTTTCATGATCTTGATCAAATGTTCATGAACTACTCTTATCACATGAGGTACCAGTGGGGCAGCATTGCCTTGAGAGTGCAGGAATTCCGATCCAGTTTCATCTAAATGTGGCGATCAGTTTTCGTTGACGCAGGGAACAATGAGATGAGGCTGCCAATTACCAGAGTGGCGAGTCAATCAATTTATTAGCCATCACTGGGATCAAGTTAGCTTTATGGGGCCGAACTTAACTGTTCCGTTATGGAGCCCGCGTTGTCGAAATGGAGAGTCAAACCAATTGTTGGTTATGACGTGGATACCTCAGCATCACACAGGCCAGACACCACTAAAATTATCGGGGGGTACAAATTAAGAACCCAGCCCTATAATAGAGCTTGCATTTTGGTAGCAGGCGGAAGTAGGGGGATAACGTGTGAAACGTCAAAAGTCCATTCTACATGCAGTACTAGGAGGTAGGAAGGTACTGTAACTATACTCAATTCCAATAAAACATGTTTCGTAGTTGTTTTCTGTCGATTTTCTGATATCATCATTTCGGGATTTGGTGCTCTATTTAGAATTCCGACGTTTTGTTTTGCTTCCTCGCTACTGAGGGAAAAGAAGCCTTGTATTTATGCAAGAACCCGAAGAAAATGCTGTCCTCCAAAATGTCAACTCGCAACAAGGAACAGAAGATTTTATTCCATGGCTGTCTACCTGCATCCAATCCCTTGTACTTGAACGCTACCTATATCTTACAACCAAACAAGGATTGGTTCTTGGATGCCCCCATATGATTGGGCCCCGCCAGTTTGGCGCTGAGCGCAGCATCTGTCTAAGTAGGTATATAAGTTTCCACCCGGCCATTGACGTGGAATTGATTAGGTTTCCTAACTACCCAAGGTCCATGGAAGATCCCAAAGAATCTCTGTCCGTTTTAGCTTCCTATCATCTTTTCAAAATTGTGTTCAACTAAGTAGGTAGGTGCCTACCTTGTTGAGTAAAATTGTAACTACTACTACTTTGAAACCCCTATCCGTTTGTAACTGCCCGAAATGTTCTTATAATGATTAGGCGCAGTACTTGGCGTACCTACATATTCGATTTGGAAGTTATATATTTGTTCTGTAGGTGCCTACCGGTAAGCGACCTACGAACTGTACTTCTGTGTTCACTCATATTTTTAAAATCATTCCAATATAAATTTTGTACCACTTGAGTCATTTCCATTATAATTCAAAACTGTATAAAATTATGTGTTATCTTTACAGACAAGCATGTCATGAGCAAGATTAAAGCCCGAAATTAGTCTGAAATTAATAAAATTTCGTCAATACATAGTAGAAGGATTATCGAAGTACCCATGATAAATAATTATTGATTAAATCGTCACAACTTCTTTTTCCTGTTTGGTGCGTACACGAAATCAGCTTGTCCGACGCATGAGCCACATACCATAATATGTAAAAGACTCGAGCGCCTGATAGTAAAATGTTTCTACTGATTCAGAAACCTCACCATAGTTTCATCGCAATCAGATGAATGATATAAGGAACGCATACGGGGCAAACAAAGAAACATTCATTTTCATATAATTATAGCATTTCCAAATCAAATGAAACCTTCTCCAATTCAAACGAATCCTTTTCCAAACCAAATTAAACCTCCAATTCAAATGGATCCTTTTCCAAATCAAATGAATCCTTTTCCTAACCAAATCGTGTATCTGTAAAACAAGCAATATAACATCAGTAAATTAGTACAAACAATATTTTATTTAAATAAACGTTTTTTAATGTACAATGTCTTGACGTACAAAACTTAACGATGGAAAGAACGTGATACCTAAACCCAGCCTAGAAGGATCAGAAGGAATGACAAACAGAATTTCGGAACTCAGTCCGAATTAAAGAAAATTGAGGTTCAGTATTTCAAGAAATGAGTAATATAAATCACGTTCAATATTCAAAAAATAAAGATACTCCAGAAATAAATAATATAAATAAGAAATAAGTAATATAAGCAATAAGCAATAATATAAGAGTCATGAGCTGGTGTGTTGTGCTCACGACATGGAGGGTGAGAGTGGGATGAAAGATGGAGTGAAGGTTGGATGAAGGCGGATGAAGATGGATGAGGAAGGATGTGCTCCTTAGGAGTCTTTTGCACTAACGCCCCGCAGTTTTCACCACAGCAGGTGCTAGTCTGGAGGGAAGGTTAGCTTCCCGCGGTTTTCACCACAGCAGGCGCTAGAGGTAGTGGCTCCCCGCGGTTTTCACCACAGCAAGCGCCTGGGATGTGGGTGCTAGTACCCTGCAGTTTTCATCACAGCAGGTACTAGAGGAGAGGAAGGTGTCCCGCGGTTTTCACCACAGCAGACACCAGGAAGATGGAGGCTAACACCCCGCAGTTTTCAACACAGAAGGTGTTAGAGGAGAAGGAGGCGTCCCACGGTTTTCACCACAGCAGGTGCCAGAGGAGAAGGAGGTATCCCGCGATTTTCGCCACAGCAGATACCAGGAGAGAGGAGGGCACCCCGCGGTTTTCACCACAGAGAGAGGGCGAGAGAGAGGGCGAGAGAGAGAGAGGGAAGTCGTAAGTCGAGGGTTTGTCGGTCGAATGAGGAGCTGGGCCAGAAGGCCTGTTTATATAGGGAATTTTCCACCCATCCCCCGTCCACAATCGGCTGTTATGACCGTTGAGGAGCGATGGCGGTTGATGGAAGAAACCCTTCAGCTAATTTCCCCTTGGCACTGCCCCGCTCAACGTGCCCTTTGTTTATTTGGTTAAATCTCATAACAATATTATAGGAGTGGTTACTGTGAGGGGAATCACGACAATAAGTAAGTTAATATAAATCATTTCCTGTGGTGGCCAGAGGCAACTGCAGCATATCCATGAAGTAACTGGTTGAGTCAGCTGCTGTTATCGAATGAGAGTACCCATGACTTCTGTGTAAGTATATATTACTTTCCCATTTTAGCGAATTTTCAAAGAAAATGAAGCTATTGCAATGGCTTCGAAATTTAAATAATATAAATTTTTGGAAATTTTCTTCATAGAAATCTGTTTCAGACCATTCTAAAACGATTCCTGAAATTTAACACTTTTTTATATGTATATATATATTTATATATATATGTGTCACTCCAGACGATAACTCTCGATAGAATTGAGATAAACAGCTCAAATTTGCACAAAAAATCTATCTTGGCAATCGAAAGGCTAAGTTCGAAGATGGGCGAAATTGGCCTACTCTAAGGAGGGTTTTGGCGCATTTAAAGTGCGCAAAAATTACCCAAAAATCCCCAAAATGTTATTTTCCAACAAGTGACCCCTCATTTTAAAGGTTTTTGTACGCTGAACACGATGGTGAAATCAGAATTGCGATATCTCATTCCGTTCTCAAACTGGAGCACTTTGAAGATTAAGGAACGTGGTTATTTCTTCGAAAATTCGCTCTTATAGCCATGCTGCATGACTGTGGTTTTTATTTAAATGAAAGCAGGTTCCATTCTAAGAATTTTGAGGTCAACCGCCATCTCCTACGATGAACAGTCCTTTTCCTATAATGAGCTTTCAATGTTTCGGCAACAAATGACGTCACTGCACTCCTCCCGCCCGGGCGGGACCTCCTTGCCCAGTGTGACGTCACTTGTTGCCGAAACTGAAAGCTCATAGCAAAAGAACTGTTCATCTAGGAGAATGCGGTTCTCAACATTCTTAGAATGGAACCTACTTTCATTTAAAAATATAAACATAGGTCACGGGTACTCCTCATTGACGCATCGAATAATTAGGTACTTCAGTCAAAATCTGGTTTTCAAAATCTGGTATCATCAATTTCACTTTTTCTCGATTATCGATGTAATCTGGTTTGGATGGTTGCAACGATGAGGGGGTTGGCGAATTTCAAGTCCGTCGTAACTACTGTCAGAATTCATAGCTCAAAAACAATTTGAAGGGAATTGCAATTTATGGAGAAAACAACCGCCATCACTCAAAAAATATATGAGTTCTTCCTACCACCTACGTACTGTCACAAAGAAGGAAATGAATCGCTATAAGAGAAGGAATGCAGATGCTCATAGCCACAAAGAAGACATCAGGCGTTAGGGTGACTCTTCCATTTTCTTGGCCGACCCCCCCCCCCCCCCCCCTCTCTTTCTTACTCACCACTATATGGATTACATGTGGGGAGGGGACAGGTGCTTTCTACAGATCAACATTCCTAAAATTACATATTACGTTTTCAACTTTTATAAAAATTGCCTTTCAGGTTGGTTTAACTAATTTTTTACTTCCGTGTTCCTATTATACACGAATGGAACTATGGTGATACAGTCAAAAATAAGTGTTCAAAACGGTTTTCCGCATCATTGTTCGTATAAATACGTACGTTGGCATTTCAAATGGTCATACTTCCTCAAAATATGGTATTTTTCAGATTTTCTTTTGGTTTATTATTCAATGAATAATACACCTATGTATTCGGTTCGGAAAATTATTTTTGAACACCCCCTCAAATTTTTTTATTTTACGTTTCAAGGTGTGTAGATTCCTCATGTTCGCCGTACCATCGATATCCACCTCAATTGTGGGTCTAAAAACATCGTTCTCTCGCACACAGGCTCCATTTGGGCCCTAGCTGTGTACCGCAACTTTGCAGCCTGATCGGAATATACTCAGGGGTGTTATGAGTGAATATGGGTATGGGGGAGGGAGAATGGGTGCAAAATTAGGTATTTTTGAGGTTTTAGTGAACTTAGGCTTGTGATGTATAGTTTTCAATTTTTTTGGGGCGAAGAGACCGAATATGAAGTTGATTTTGACCAATGAGTGAGAGATTCTAAAGAAGTTTTAACTCTCAAAATGCAATATATATGGACAAAAACCTGTGAAAATGGCTGCAATCACCAGAAATTTGTATAAAAACGCAGGACGTAGTGTTAACAGGTGAATCAAGACCATTCAGTGCAATTTCACTGATCGAAAACAATTTGTCAGAAATAGCAACCTAATGCTATGCGATTTTAAAACCGACAAATCTAGCTTTGCGGGTCTCTTCACCGAGTTCCCACTAGTGTTCAGCCGAGAACATAACAAACCCATATGACAAGGACTTTGCAGCGTTTTTATGTTCTGTTCAGCTCGTTAAACTCGTCAATTTGAGATGAGAACGAGCTTTCTAGGTGTACAAAAATAAGGGAGTTATGACGGGTTTTCTAATTTTTCGATTTTCAACGATAACTGCCGTAAAAATTGATGCGGAGGGTGCCAAAATGTCAGGATTTTTAGATCATGCCTACTGATTTTGAACTCGACCGCATTCGATTTGGGTAACTGACCGATGATGTCAATGGGTCCAACATTTTCTAGGTTTACTAGCCAAATGACGTTGGTGTGGTGTTAGAAAATGAGGTTTCTACGCAAGTATATTATTTCCAAGCACAGCATACTATATTCTTTTTTTTATCATTTTATTTGGTAACTTTTTGTATATAATACTTATTGTTTTGATAATAAATGCTCTTTTGTATAGTACATAAGTACAATGGAACGTGAGTGAGGGTGGCTGTCCTTTAACAGTCCCTCTCAATATTAATGTATACATATAATAATAAATAATACAATAATTTATATAATTTAGATAAGTATTTTTTTTTTTTTTTTTAATAGTTCATGATGTGTCCTTAATTGTTAGTTATCACAGATACGTGGTTATGACTATCTAGTCGAGTCTGTCCATCAGGTCAGCCGTTCTCTTTCTTTTTAGGCGTCGAGGGTGGAGTAATCTGTTCCATGAATTGAGGAGACGTTCAAAAGCTGATGATTGATGAGAAATTATGGTTGCGTGCATTCGATTCATAGTTGTTTTTATAACTTCCTCCACTAGCGGCACATCCAGATCTCTATGGATGACTGAATTCCTCACGAACCATTGAGCATTGGTTATTATTCGAAGAGCTCTATTTTGTTGAGTTTGAACTCTTTTGATCTGTGTTTTGCTCGCCAGCCCCCAGATGGAACAACCGTACTGCCAGATTGGACGTATCATGGTTAAGTAGAGGAGATTCTAATGATCGGTCTGTCAGGCCAACGTAAGCAGCCAGTCGGGCCGCAATGGGCGGCCAGTCGAGGCCCCTGCCGCCAAACTTGTATCCATACTATAGATATTATGAAGAACATGGTAGGTATCGTGCGGCAATCTGTGATACTTAATACCTACCTAATACATAAATCAACTACCTAACACATAATTTTTTTTTCGATTTTATAGATAGGTGTCCTCCTTTTTCAACCTGAACAAATTTGGTTCGGTACCTGTCAGCAAATCCTTGCCACATGCGTGATTTCCTCGTCGAATAAGATTTTGCTGAAAGTTGAGGGTTGGGCCCCTGTGAATTTCAAAACGCTTGGATCGTATGACCAATGTGCATACCCAAACACGAGATCCATGGCACCTAATCAATTTATTATGAATAAATAAATAAAGGACCGATACAGGAAATAGTAATCCGTTGTGTGATAATTTGCCTACCTACATTACTGTTATGAAACTGACCTTACCTGGATAATCCATCTTAATAGGATTCAAGCAGCATTCCCAGCAAACAGAAGAGCTGCACTGCACTAACTTCACAGTCACAATGTAAGGACCGTCTAGTGACTTTCAACCGAACTCGACCGACTGGGAAATGATTTCGCGAACTCACAATCATCCCGAAAGATTCTATAAAATACCTTCCAATTAAAACTGAGGCTAATGATTAAAAAAAAATATAAAAATAAGGGGAGAAAAACGAGGGAGAAAGGAAACCTGCAGTGCGATTCTGCAACTCGGTATGGCATCGTAACGACGATGAAATATCGTTAGCATAACAAAAAATATCAATGCCATTAAATACCGACGAGTGGTATTCTGCAAGGGCTCAATAGCGTCAGCTATCGCTTAATCGTCGATAAACTGTCGTTGCGGGGTCGTTTGCTTTTCGACGGCTCTAGACCCCCCCCCCCCCCCCCGTTATCCGTATTTACCGAAAGCTTGTTTCACCCAAAAAACTTGGCCTAACCCTACGTAGCTTTTCGGCGGTAGAAAGCTACTTTTCTTTTGGCATATTTTTTCAATCTTATTTGATGTAATAAGCCCAATGTAGGTACTTACCGTAGGTAACTAGGTAGGCAAATTAGTGACTTAATAATTATTTATGGCAGTGATGTCATAAAAACATCGTAATAAATCACTTAATCGTTAAAATTACTTGATAGGTAGCTAGTTAGGAAGTTAGTGATATATAGAAGACTTCTACAAGTGATATAGTCTATTTCACTTTGGGTAGTTATCTACTTTTTAGAATCGCGTTTCACCACAAATGTAGTTGTTACCTACCGTATTTTTTCGTGCGCTTATGAATTTTGGATAATAATGTCAGGCGCGAATTCCTTGCTTGGGAATTGAAATTCTGCAAGAAAGGGAACAGAGGTATCGCCCTCGGTTTGAAAGAAGAGTGCTACGAGATGGGCAAAATCCTTATTCCCTTGATCCCTGCATGTTCAGAAAACCCTTTAGGATAAGTCGACACTTGGCCATGAACCGAAATTCGACCATTGCTCCAATGCTCCAGATTGAATGGATTACCTACCCCCTGAAATCCAGGTATGTGCCTACCTAATTTTGCTGTAGATACCGATCCCTACATTTTCTTTAATAAATGCAAGTGACCTTAATAGGTTGTTAATGAATATAGGATTTTGAAAATAACGTAAACGAAGAGGGAAATCACAACGAACGAATCATTACTTGCATACCTATTTATCAGAATTTCCGAGTAGGTACCAATTATAAAACATATTAAATTTCAAGTGATCCCAAACTGCAATTTTTGACTTCCAAGGTATGAGCATTTATTTCGGCCACTGACTGAATTCGGGGGATTTAAAACACAATCACTGACTCCGGCACACACACACACTCTACAATTCACTTCATCACTGCTTATCAGCATGGAAACCGAATGAGTTCCAGTCGATTGCTCGCCCTAGACTCCGATTTCGTGAGACAAGCTAACGACGTCGGTATCTCATTCTGCAACGACTTGTTATTCAAGTTCGGTATCATAAGTTCCTGAATACCAATTTCGCTCCGACCACCGCTCCATACCGACAATAAGGTTGCGAGTTGCAGAATCGCGCTACTGGGGAGGCGAAGGTAACTGTTGATAAGGATATTGATAAGAGCAAGGTGGCCAACCGGTGTCCGTTGTATTTCCCTCAGCAGGAGAGTCTGGCCAGAGCCCACTCCGGCCGTGGGGGTTAAACTTTTTAGCATGGAACATGCTTTTGCCTTGGACTAACTAGGCGAAAAACGTTACGCAGGATGGGTGACGCGGAAGTGGAACGAAATTTCAACGATGATTTTCACGTACAACCGAGTAGTTGCTAGGGAAATGAAACTGCTTTCATTTTCATCGGACAAAAATCGTTTTCCATTCGTTGGAAAGCTCTTGATTTATCACGAATTTATTTCGTATTTGTTCTTGGTATTTATTTCCCAGTTTCATACTATAACTATATAAATGAATGTTATAAATGGATAGTAAACAATGACGCTTGTTTGGTAGTCACTTGGTTATAGATACGTAGTGGTGAGTCATCATTAGCGCTATAAACCTTTATAGTTCTGCGAGAACCTGACCCGCGAGTCCTCATTTAAGTACCTAATCAGTATACCTCCAGCCGTAAGTTAACATTTTCAGCAAAATGAATATGTTTCAATCTTTTGTTTGAAAAAACTCGGAACGCGGCTAAAGCATGTTCCATGTTTCTTGAATTTTAGCCGTAGGCTCTAAGCAGTAAGCATCCGGGGGTCCAGGGGGCTTGCCCCCTGGCGAGGCGCGCAGCGCCGAGTTTTTTAAACTTTAAACTTTCCTTATTAACACTGCTTTAGGGCACATTACTTTGTATGACATTAAAAAAAAAATGGTAAGTAAAACCTAGGAGTTAAAATAAGATATGAGATGGGTATGAACCCACAAAATTGGGGGGGGTGACACTCGCCAAAGAAGGCAGAAAAGAGAATAGAAAAGAAAAGAAATGAGAAGGAGAAGGGGAAGAAGAAGAAGGTTACTTGTTCTTGAAGAAACGGAGCGCAGCCTCACCAAAGGAATACACCGAGAGTAGGCCACGGATGGACGCAGGAAGGGAATTCCACATTCTGGCCCCTAGGACCTTCATAGAGTTAATGCAGAATCTGATAGTTTTGAAATATTGTTTTAAAGTTAAAGATCGAATGCTTAAGCCATTCTGGAAGAAGGTGGAGAGATATGTGGGAACAGTATATTATTTATCCTTGTGAATTAACTTGAAAATAAACTTTAGGTATTGTACTTTAAGATGAATCAATAGCCCACAACCAAGGATCCGATCAGAGAACCCCGAAACATGCCCTCTAGGCCTAAGATTAAACGCATATCGCGTACAACAATTAAAGGCAAGCTCTAATTTTCGTTTATTAGCAGCATTTATTGAGTTAATAAAGAGGAGAGAACCATAATTGAAATGAGGAATTACCAAGGCCTTAACAAGGTAAACCTTCAATTCTTGAGGGGTATAAATAGAGAGGCGTTTTAGGGAGAAAAGTGCACCATAAACCTTTCGACATGTGGCATTAACTTGGTTTGTCCAGGTCATGCCGGAATCGAAAATTATGCCTAAGTTTTTAACTGCATTACTGTAAGGCAATGGGCAATTGTTGAGGGTAATTTTGGGTAGAACTGATGTGTCCAAGGTAGAAGGGGAGAAGATTATAGTTTGAGTTTTATGGGGATTCAACTGCAGAAAGTTAGCTTTAGACCAATCAGAGACTCCTTCTAAAACACGATTGACAGATTCTATAGCGTGGGAGAGATTTTCCATGGACGACTGTAAAAAAAATTGAATATCATCGGCATATTGCTGATAGAGAATCCCGTGAAAGCTAGAGGCAACATCATTTGCATACATCGAGAAAAAGAGCGGGCCAAGTATAGAGCCTTGTGGAACTCCCTGACATATTGGAATAGAGGTGGATAGAGATCCATTGATACGGACACACTGGGTTCTATTGCTTAAAAACGAAGTTACCAGCTTGCATGCAGCTGAAGAGAAATTAAAGGAGTTGAAAAGTTTGTCGATGAATAGGCTGTGATTTATAGATCCGAAGGCATCATGAAAGTCCAGCAGGACACCAATAGTTACCTGATTCCTCTCAAATCCATCCAATATATGTTGAGTCACATGTGCCAAAGCAGTCATGCAGCTGTGTCCTACCCTGAATCCAGACTGGAATTGACTTAGCAAAGAATTATTATTGATATAGACTGTTATCTGCGTACAAAGAACTGATTCGAGAACTTTAGAGGGAATACAAAGTAAAGAGATGGGTCTGAATTCGTCGATAGAGGCAGGATTGGAGGTTTTGCCTAGGGGAATCACTATTGCCTGTTTCCACTGATCTGGGAACTGGGAAAACGTAATACAGCTATTTATTATATAAGTTAGAAACTTCAAGATGACAGGAGCTAATAATGTTAAAAACTGAAGAGGAAACCCATCAAATCCAGCAGCCTGGGAAGTAATTGAAAAGAAAGCAGTAGCAACCTCCTCCTCATCCACACACCGGAACAAGAACCCATCCCGAAACGGGATAGCAGGGGAAATAGGCAACAAATTTGAGCACTTATCCTTGGTGAAGTGTCTGTTGAAGTCATCAGCATCAAAGTTAGAGGTAGTGTTACATTTATCACCCTTGAGACCCAACTTTTCAATATTACGCCATAAAGATTTACTACTTTGGGAGGGATTGAGTTCACCAAGGTGATGTAGCCTTTTAGCATGACGAACCAAGGATTTGGTCTTATTTCACTGCTGAACATATAAATCTTTGTAAGTCTGATTTTTCGTTAATAATTATTTAAGTTTATAAATTGCATCTCTTTGATTCATATTGGATTTAATAGTTGGGGAAAGCCAAGGAGCCGGGGAGTGATCAATTTTGAAAGCCTTGACGGGTGCAAACCTCTCCATGCAATCATTGATGTTTTTATTGAAGAGCTCGACCATGTCAGAGGTGTCAGTGAATGTGAAGAGACTGCACCAATCCAGAGTCTCCCCATACAATCTCAACGACTCCCCATCCACATTCTTGAAGTTCCTAGCAGATATAAGCCTAGGTTCAAATTTCGGTGGAGGTAAGCCTATTACTAAATGATGGTGAGCTGAGACACCTGCTGTTGAAAATTGAGCAAATTTAGATTAACAGCATTACAGTTGAAATCGCCAACTATCAAGATTTTATCATATTATGTAATAAGAGAAGCAAGAGTAGGTATTCTCAATAATTGAAACGTCGATCCCCCTTTTAGGAAGTCGATACACAGATCCCAAAAGACACAGCCCACCTTTGCACTTCAACTCGATGAATAAGAAATCAACAGGAGAATCATCAGATCGCGTTACTATTTTGTACCTCAAACCCTCCCTAACAAAGATAGCCACGCCCCCTCCACCCTTTTTACCAAGAGCTTTGGATCGATCATGACGGACTAATTTATAACCAGGAACAGCTACCAATCTATTTGGGATTCTATGGTTAAGCCAAGTCTCAACAACGCAAATTGCAGCATAATTAGCACCATTTATGTATGACTTTATCTCCTCAACATTTGCCACCAAACTATTTGCATTAAAGTAGCCAATAGCCAAGGAAAGTTTTGAAAGTCCATTAACCAGATCTACTATTTCACTATTGGTAGTAAGTTCCACATCACAGAGACTAGATTCACTTGCTGTGTAAAACGAAGAATCACTCGTGAGGTCCAGAGGGGAGACAGTAGGTAGTGTCATCCACCATCCCACCCAATCCGCAGCCAAACCAGGGGTCCCTCAGAAGCGCACACCGGCCAGACAAAAATAATATTATTAATCTATAATCTTATTACTATTTTATAAAATTTAGCTCATTTTGGTTCATGGTAACTAAGAAAAGTGCGAAGTACGGCGGACGGATAGAAATTTGTTTATTCATTTTCGGAGTCTACGTACCGTGGAACGGAAACCATAAAATTTTGAGGGGGCGTTAACATTTTTTTTAATCATGAACGATTCTAAAGGAATAAGTTGAAAATAACCAAAATTGAATATAGTTCGATACAGTTGAAAATAGCCAAAATTAATGAAAATAAACAGAATATCACGCTAATATCACAGAGTTAATGTTGTAGGGTCTTCTTTTTCAATGCTGGTTAATGGGAGTTTGAAGGACGACTGAGATCCAGGTGTTTTTGAAACTGTTATTTACTGAGAAACACAAGCTTTCAACTGCCCTCACTTGTTCCTGATAAGAAAACTTATCTTAATTCTGGTACAAGTGAAGAGGACTGCTGAGGGCAGTTGAAAGCTTGTGTTTCTCAATGGTTTCAAAAAACACCTGGATCTCAGTGGTCCTTCAAACTCCTATTAACTACTCCGGCACGCCTCGAATCCATTGCATAATAAGCAGCCGTATAATTTCGGATCAGCCCTCTCCTTGCCATGACTATTCTCATGTTGTTTTAACGTAAATGACTTGTCACTGTAATAAGTGCACTTACTACAACGGGGCATTTAAAAAAAAGTGTTTAACTAAAAACACTGACGTAAATAAAGTAATAATAAGTTTATTAATGAATAAGTAATAATCACTGACGTAAATAAAGTAATAATAAGTGTAGTAATGAATAAGTAATAATGATAAGTAAACTGATAAGAAAGTGATAAGGATACGAGCCGATCGCGGAGGGCGGGAACCACGGAACAGCAAATTCCACGCGGAAATGGCCAAACACCCACGGCCGGAGTGGGCTCTGGCCAGACTCTCCTTCCCTCAGCTACCCCCATTTCGACTAGATTCACATTCAGACCTAGCGCCACTAGATGCAGATCAAAGTTCCCTCCCAAGACGGAAATGCATTCCTTGTTGGCATCCTTGTTGTACTGCAAAGGCAAACCCTAGGCCTCACGAACTTTCCAAGAGCTCCAGCCCTCTCCCCCCCCCCCCCCTCCCTAAAAACCCTAAACTAGTAGGTAGTTGTATTCTACCATGACCTAAACCTACAACCCTAAACCTGGTACCTACTGGAGCCTTTTCATAAAATAATATGCGGTAGCTTCAGAAGCTTACCTAACTTTTGTTCAAGTTACAAAAGTCAGCACCTTTCGACAAAATCGATGATAACCATCTTCAAATGAACTAATATCATGGAGCAACCAACTCGATTTAATATAACCATGCGTGATGATAATCAGATGTTCCCTAGCAGTGGTGATGAGTGTTTGGGTTGGATCCTACCTATACCGTATCATCTCACTCATGTTAATGAAGTAAGTAATCCAAACTTCAGGGCCTTACTTTGAACAAAAACGGCTGGACGTACAACAATGATCCGGGTGGTCCCACACAATACAAGATCAATTTAAAATTCCAGTCATGCAGCACGGCTCAAGGAGCGAATTTTCCAACTAGACCCCAAATGGGACAAACAAAACCGAATTTTGAGCGGGGGTTAAAGTTTATTTTTTTCATGCTCGATTCCAAAGGTCATTATCGAGAACAGTGAACCAAAACGTGGAAAAAACTCCTGTGAACACCAACCAACACCATGCCAAATTTCGAAACTCCGGGAATGGGTCACTTTCATAATTTTTTTTGGAAAAAAATAAGAACTCTTGGAAAAATGGTAGTTTGAAGCCCATTTTCAAAAACAAGCAATATTTTTTTCTTAAATGAGGGTGATTGAAATTAAAACTAGGCAAGAAATGACATGTCATTTCTGTTGTCATCTGATTGGCTGTTGGCCCAAGAAGGCGGAGCAAAGCTTCAGAGGGAAGGTTCTCAATGCTGCCAACAACCCAACATTAGAAATGGCAAACCTTTCATGCAACCTTCAAGAACATTTGTTGGGACCTTTCCTGATTTTGTTCCCCTAAGTTCGATTTCAAGGACGTTTTTTAAATTTACTTATAAATTTGCAGTTCTGTACATTGTTTAAAGTGATGCACTAGCGCTCTAAGTGGGATTTGAGTTGAACTACTTTGCAATTTACCTGATAGGTCATTTCAACATAACAACGAATCACAATGGCAGATTACTAATCATAGACTTAAAACATGGAAAAACCATCATCACCCCCTAATCGTCATCTACTAAATGCATGGAACAAGGTGGTAATGTGGAAAAAATTGAACTCATTTAAAAAAAACGTCAAAAACATTGTTTTATTAAAGTTATATAGCCAGACATTGCCCAGCATTTCACTAATAAATAAATGAGTTGCTCTCAAAATACTGCAACTTAACCTCTACAACTTCATACACATAATTATATATAGAGTATTCATATACTTTGTCTTCATAAATAATGTAGGTATATACTCAACAGATTCAACTAAAGGTACACAGACTTTTAACAGCTGGCATCTCTACAGTTATTTATACACAATATTGTTTATAGATCAATCAATTTGAATGATTTAGGCTCATGGATGAATCAATTTTGAAACCAACAACAGGCGGATCAAGAAAGAAGTACCTATGTAGTGAATAACAGGAGCATGTACATAACATGAGTTTTAACAAGCACCAATGTGATGGTTGAAACGTAAATATAGGAAGACCAACGCGAATAGCATTATAACTTGAAAATAACAAGTTGCTCGTAAGCGTAATAAACATCTGGAAGGAGGGCAAACAAAAACGAAATTGTCTCGTTAGTCACAGCAATGTGGAAGAATAGAAATATGGTTCTTTCCTCTTCTAACAACAAATTTATAAGGAACATGAAGAAAAAAAACCCTTAAAGATAAAGAAATTAGAGATGTAAGATTTACATATTACATGCTTGATATCACAACTCACCACTGACTGGCTTTGATTGTGTACAGTACGAGTATACTAGTGCTCGTTATCAACATAGGAATAAACAGCTATATACTCGTTCAACAATGTAACTAGGTATCATATTAAAACAACAACCAGTCAAACGTACAAGGGATGATGGCTATAGAATTTCACGCTGTACAGACAACAGTCAAATAGCTCTTAAAATGAATCATTAATGGCAAGATATTCATATAGTTTAGTCATCTTCCCAACAAAATAGTTGTCTGGACTCATGTACAATGTCCAGATAAAACAACTACTCAAGACAATAAGTATAATTCTCGAGTCTGGCATGAAGAGTTGGCAGTGTAAATAGTTCAGCCTAAACTAAGAGATTATTACCAAGAGAGAGTACTATCAAGAGATAAACCACTAAACTATCATTATTCCCTGATTTTCGCATAATTTCTACAGTAGTTATCTATGCTGGTATGGCTCAATCGCAAGAGCACTGACCAAATCTACTTAAACCATAAATATAAGCCACAAATAATGACCTAAATCAACTAGCTATCAGTATGACTTAACATTTCAAACTCACCCATGGATCCACAAATTTATCAACTCACCCATGGATTATCATTAATTTTTGTATTTATGTAATTTCATCTGTCAAATATGACTATAATAGGAGTTGAACAGTGTGTTTGGTTCCGTAGATACTCGTACCATTGGTCCATGAAACTTAATTTTTACAACCTTCCGTAAATGGAGCATCAACGTACAATAAGGGCAAATATGGCTATAGGAGGATTTCATCTTCGAATTCCGAATCATTAGGTACTGTTTTTCTTCAATGGAGTGTAATTTTCAGCAAAATTTGTCCTCAAAACCTCCAGTAGATTAAGAATATAAGAATCCTGTTTGCCAAAAAGGACAATCATTCTCACAAAAATAACACCTAAGTGCTATATTAAAATTTCTCATTCACGTAGGACAAGGCAAACTGTATCTCCGTTTTGGAGCATCTATTTTTATTAAGGCTATAGTCACAACATTAGTGTTCAAGAAGGTGAACCACCAGAGGTTCAACAGTGTGCGCTCCCCGCTAATGGGAATCACCAGTGGTTTAGGTTCGATGGATTTAGTTTAGGACCTGTTTTTAAGAAAGTGTACAATGTTTACCGAATACATTATCACAATCCTATTATTCACAACCGCTACTAAAGCACATAATTATTTGATAATTCTTACATTCATTTTATGTAAATGTTGAGCAGTATTTAAAAAAAAATCATTATTCTGGTATTTCCCCCAGGGGCATGTTCAGGACGCCATTCTCCAAATAAAATATTAAAGCTTCGTAATCCGTAGCTTTTTTTTATCTTTCGAATACCGACAACACTCAGAGTCAGCGATATAGCATCAAAACTATTGAAAAGATAAACGCTAGAAGAGTAATAAACTTTCATACAGTTAACGCTCCAATGGCCCCAATTCTGATAGACACCACTTTGAATATCAACATATCTTGAATACAAACTTGTATTCCAAATTCCTACATAATGCAAACATGAATATTAAAACAAACTGATCTCAGCTTGTGACAACTCGAAATTCAAGATCCAACATTTTTGAATTGATACTTCACAGAAACGTTGAAACTGTATGTAGTTACTACATGTTTATTTTAACACCGTACTATGGACAGTATCAGTACCTACCACAATCTATCAACCTAATTTACTCATTCACTCATTGAGAAGCTACCTGTTGAAGTTGCTAATATTTATTAATATTAGGTCTACTTATACCAGTGAGGATTAGTTACATAAGATTCACATATATACAAATGAAATAAGGACTAACGAGGATTGTATAATTTAGTTTCATCATTATCTTTTATTAAACTGAGAACCTTTACCCAACTATATCAACTAAATATCTAACTACACCACCTTAATCCTGTTACCTGAAATCTCGAACAGGTTAAAGTGTAAAACTGACATCACAGTGCTTCAAGTGAAGATGGCAATCAAAATTAACACACACCTGAAACACGTTTTTAAAGGATGGTATCAATAGGAAAACATATATCTACCTAAATCAGTTTTGTTGAACTAAATAAAATGTTATGGTTTTGAAACCATACAGAATGCCAATTGACTGACATATGAATTCAATGACCAGTTGGTATTTTCAATTTAAACTTGGAAAGTTTAAATTAATTTCTTATCATAGAACATGCTCACAAAATGCACCAAAGCCTGCAACAAACACACTTCGTCATTAAACGTCAATTATTTAGAAGAAACGACCGAATACAGAGTTCAAGCTCAAGAACCAGAATCTCAGAATGATCATCAATACACACATGAACAGCCAGTGAGGGTAGGTAGGAGTAAAAGAGACACACTGCAAGCACACTCAGTACTTTCCTGAATTCGTTTTCTTGTAACCTGACGAAGCCAAATGCCTCACACATCCTAATCGTAGTTACAGAAACCCACTGGAAATATTCCTTATATGTCTTCCCAGTCATTCAGTTTCATTCAATTAGTTGCATTCACTCCACAAAATGCACGGACTAGAATAATTTAAAAAACTAGAGGGTCCCTAGCTCTAAACTCCACTATGCCTACACACTTGCCACAGAAGAATAGAATATATTAGGAACGTAGAAGATTTTGAACCAAAACCATGCCGGAATCGAGAATTATAACCTTGTGTACATCATACAGACATCTACAAAGCAATGTAAAGGAGAATATTAAGTAGGGTTCTGTACAAAAACTGCACAGTTCATAAAATCATGACAATACAGAAAGCAATACAAAAGTATTCATACCAGCAACTCTTTCACAACCATAATTCATAGTGCAGTATCTCCTGTAACATTATTAATATCATGTTTTATTAATAAACGTTTTCTAATTATTTAAATGCCTATTTCATAAGGTGACTTTCTAGGGTGTGAAGGTTTATACTCTTAACCATGGGCCAATTAATTTAAGGAGAACTATCTACATTATTCCGATACGATTTGCATTTGCAAATGTAAATAATCAATGCACCCATACATTAATTTGATCTCAAATAATGAACCGATTGATCCTAATGAGTATGATAGCAAAAATCGTCACCTCATACCTTCATCATTACCTCATGAATGAAAACCAAATTCAATAGGTAAATTTAAATTGACTCTGATGAGGAAGGTCAACGAATGCTAACTGTATTAATAAACAAAGCAAATAAATGAATTAACGACCATTTATCCTCAAACTTGTGACCTTATAACCTATACGTTCATCTATCAATACACAAGTACCTAAGATTTATTGGGGAAATTCAAATACTTGAAAAGAGAGGTACCTACATGGATGAACAACAAAAAATCTTTGTAAGAAAATATGTTATTAACATGAATTTATACAAGTTTGGTGAAGACTGTGTAAGGTGTACCTAGTCTTAGTAACAGAAAATTTGGGAAAATCATAATTATAACTAATATGTTGGACGGTTGCATTTAAGGCTAACTCATGAATAACATAAAATTGGAAAAAAATACACCGAAGCCCAGGTACTGTCTCTCAAATCAAGTAAACCAACAATATTGGAACCATTCTAGTATGTGGGAAGAAAATTTAAAAAATTCAGTCAAGAGGAAATGAACTGTTGAATGGAAGAATTTCTTTAATAAATGGTGGTACCTTCAACTGTCAAAATGAAATGCCATTTACGTTAACAATCAGTCACAAGAAGGTCAACAGACAGTCTAGGTTCATGGTCTAGGTGTGAAATATTTCACCTGTTAACAGTGGGTGCAGTCCAATAAATACTATTTACAGTCAGACTCAGCATTCCACTTCTTGCTATACTTTCTGCAGCTCGGATGTTACTAATCAATTTCTTAAAACTGCTTAGGTACCTCTAGTCAAAGCATGACAACAAGGGTAAATAAGAATCTCCATGGGCAACCACATCATTCAAATCATGATATTTGGCAAGGAACACATGATAGCTTGTCTCTCGAGGGTTGATTGAAGATGAGACTCAACAACTCTCTCTAACAACGAATATTTTAGGTAAATTAAGTCAGGAAGGACAGACAAGACAATACAAATCCAAATAATACTACAAACAGAACATGTTAACATCATGAACGAATTCACATTAAGTAGTTCATTAAATTAATTCAAAGAGTTTTGATATTAATTTTATTGCCACCAGTAGTTTTATATCCATTGTTTCATAAAATATTCAACCTGAGCTGATTCAGTTCTCATTTCAACAAGACATGGATGGATCCGAGTCAAGAAAATCTTCAATACTGGCAGCAATGACTTTTACAGTGTAATTATATTTAATAAATACTAGGAATATGCACAACCCACAGTTATAATGAGCAACATTTTATTTAGGCACATAAGTGTAAGTAAAAAATAACAGAAACAATTTGATCAATTTCAAAATATCAAATATATACTTGGTGATGCCAAACTCTCCAGAAATAGGTACAATCAACTAATTTACCTTTTCGGAATTTAAAAGAAGGTTGTACAACAAATGAAATTTAAATAAAAAAATTCATATTGAAAATTGCATAATTATAAAATTGAGAAATTATATATGTATAAAGAGAATGAAGCTTCCAAGTGGGAGCCTCTCACATGCGATCCCTTAAAGTACTCAATTCAATGGAAAACAGTAATTAGCGTATCATATAAACATTTTTATATTGCACTAACCTTGAAAATGGTCAATCTACAACCAGTAGGCAACTACATAAGAATCTCAACTAAATTTCCAGAAAGTACTTATGATGCCTAGGGTAGACAGATCTATAATTACCGCGATACTCCAATAGCAGTTCTTTGAAACAAAATATTTTACAAAACTTCCAATATGTAAAAGCTAATCTCTTAGGGTAGTATAAAATGATTGTTACATCACACTCATTCACAACTTCAAGTTACCTAAGACAAGGGTAAACATTACTCTCTTCATCAATAACTATTGTACAACATACCCGCTTCAAGACAAGGAAATTTACACTATCATAATATTTCAGATGGCAATTGTTCTGTCAGTAGGTTTGGCGAGGCAGAGGGAATATGAAAATAACACTGACATTATTTCTGGTTGCCAGTTAACCCAAAGTATTGGAATGACAACCACAGATCTGGTGCTAGACAAATTTAAAGAAAATCAGAAACATCCAACACTTTGTAACACAATAAGAGCAAAGGTGAATTTGTTAAGTTTTTGCTCGAAAAATTATCAACCTATTGCAATTTGCAAATATAACATTCTTCAGTCCCAAAATAGTTCTTCTCCTATAATTAAATCTATTGCTTATTGCAGGTTAAATTTGCTGATTGCAGAATTAATTTATACAGCATTCGAGCTTGTTGAGTGTGACACCTCTTATCACAAAAAAGCAAGAAACAATTAACACTAAAGAGTTTGGATGACGCAGCATGTAGCATAACAAAATTGCCCCAGAGGTTGGCAGTAATAACACTTGGAAATGTTATCTTAAAAACAGCTAACAAGTAACAAAGAAATACTCATTGGCTACTGGAATTACATCTGACAGGGATGCAGTGGACTTGATCCTTGTGGAGAATACAAAAAATGGTCATTAGAACGCGATAAAAAAAGGGGAGAGGGAGTTTGACCTTGGAGCTGACTCATGAAGCATACAATGCATCATCCAGTTTTAGCTAGGGGGCACTGAACCTGTTAACACCAAATCTATTTATCCACCAGACACCTTAGCTGCCTTCTCTTCTCTCCATTGTAGCAGAGATGGCTCCAAGAGTTTGAATGGAATTACGCATGGAGAACAGTCCACACTTACTGAACAACTCCAGTTCCAACCATCAAAATCTAACTTGGAGGTAGACGTCTTATACTAAGTACAGATCCATCAATGGCATTCGACTATCGATGCTGCCATTTGATGCTTCAATGATTCCCATCCCTAACTTGGAACCCGACTTGGGATTATTGAATTGCTCCATCGAAATTGCCACTGAATTTACTGTGAACCCAAACGCAGGGTGGTCAAAGAAGAAAAGTTGTTTACCCTTATCAGTTCAAAAAAACTAATAATTACGTTGGTATACTCACTGTTTTCAATAAGTCTTGGTGAAATCAGATTACCACCTACTACTAACTGAAAGAAAATTAATCAGAAATTATAGGTTTGAGCTCCTGAAGACAAGGGTTGGACTAGGAAGAGCCAAAAACAGAAATCAATCTTTTTTTCAAAACAAATCATCCCAAGACTGGTAAACGTAGATTTCTTTATATTCTTCTATGGGATAAAACTAGTGGTCCTAAATTCTTTAGGCAAAATACAACTCATTTCTAATAAGTAGCTGCAGAGCTGGAGGTAGAATGAATTCACTATCCTATACTATTACTTAACAACCCTTCTTCATTACGACTAAATTCAATTATTTTTTTTTCCCCTCGTGCATAGTGGTCCAACAATGAGCAGATCGCTTACACTATTTTAGCAATGATAAATCTGTAAGCTAATTTACAAGAATCAACCAGATTAGTGACAAATACCGAGCAACAGTAAAACGGGATTCTGATAAAACTGATTCTCCTACAGATACAGCACGATTATACCCAGTATTGATTTTTACGGAGCATTGGATTCCCTTTAGTAGGTAACACGCTTTCTGAGTAACTATTCCAATCTTCTTCACCGTACGGATACCGTGAATTCAGTTCATGCTCTGAAGAATCAGCAGAGCTATTGTTTATCCCGTTAGAATTAACAAGTGGTGAAAGAATCTGGGCAGAGGAAATTGCAATGTGTGGAGATGAAGGCAACAGATCGTCTGGAGGACGGGGAAGCGGATCAGGTAGATCTGACTTGACAGAATCTTCATATGAGGTATGCTTAGACCCACACTTGATGAAACCGACAATAAGAAGAGCGAGGGCAACCACACCCGTAACTAATGTAACTCCCAATAAATAGTCATCACTCACATTAGGAGAGGCTATCTTAACATCGTCAGGTTCTTCCATCTTTGTGCCAGATTCCCAAGTTTTAAATGGACCCACTGTTGTTAATAGCATTCCGCTAAATATCTTGAACCTCAGCTCACCAACAGCAGGTTGACACGTATCTGTGTATAACAAGAAGACTATTCTGTCA
This sequence comes from Leptopterna dolabrata, assembly GCA_954871275.1. Classification (NCBI taxonomy): domain Eukaryota; kingdom Metazoa; phylum Arthropoda; class Insecta; order Hemiptera; family Miridae; genus Leptopterna; species Leptopterna dolabrata. Next base: position 22,388,032 of record OX940974.1, read on the forward strand.
TCAACTGTGTCTAGATTTTTCTTACTAAAAAAATAAATAAGGCCACTCTTGAGTTCTTCATGAGTAAATTTGGACACCTCTTTCTCACGGGTTTTCTTGAACTCACCAGATGAACGAATTATCTTTTTGAGAGTACCATACCTTGGTTTTTTCAACACTCGGAAGATTGGATTGGCGTCGCTCAATTTTGCAAGTGGACTGGCATCCAAGACTCGAAGGTCCACCTTACTCCGACTACCCGACGTTACTGAGAACTCTCCAATGGTAACGAGTGGTAATATTTTTACATGAATCCGTATGTTACGCACCTCTGCCAAAATATCCAATACATTCACAGCAGATAGCTCAAAAACATCATCATAGGAGCTCATGTTTTCTTGTTTATAGTATAAAACGCCTCTTTCAATGTCAAAATAGGAAAAATTTGTAACAATGTGAGAATTCATACAGATTTTACCACTGAGAGGTTGAGAAGTTATATTAAAAGCAATGTCCATAACATTAGCATTGGAGTTAATAGTTAAGAGATCTGAAGTAAATGGAGCAGTGTTGGTCCCTTGTTTGAGTTGAATGTGTTTTGAAACAGTTATATTGAGATGTATTTTGGCTACAGATATATGAAAGACAGTGTATACTGGAGAAAATTTGCCATCTGAGACTCTAAAGTAAAAAGAGGTTGGCTGCATTGCGCCAGAATGTTTATAGTACACAAACCCTGAATTGATGTCTTGTTGAGTGAATATGCCAGTCGTAGCATTATGCAAATATATTGATCCTATATTCGGGCCACTTATAATTTCATAAATTATTTCCTCAGGACCAGAATCCACATCTTCAGTAATCAAATCGTTTTTTGTAATATGAATATATTGACCTTGCACAACAGAGATGTGAGGATCTTTGGTCAGAAGTTCAAATGGTTGGTCATTTATAGGAGAAACATCCACAACAAATGACATGTTGGAAAGTAGAATTCCGCCAGGTAATAACAACAGTGAAAACTCAAAGAAGTCGTTCAATGTATCTGAATGATCATGCTTATAAATAATACTGGTAGTCTCATATTTTGAGAATATGAACGTTGATGCATTACAACCACCAGAATTACATATTTGACCATTCTCAGGTGGTACTATCACTGCAAGTTCCAAAGCTGGTGTAGAAAAACCGAGATGAGATTCGAAAAATTCCAAAATTTCGGTTTTATTAAACTCAATATCAACTTCGCCACCTTCCTTGACGTTAAGCAAAGCAGCAGACAGATCGAATAATTTTTCAAATCCAGCGTAGTTAACAGCTACTTCAATTTGGAAAACCTGAAAGAAAAGAATTGAGATGAAAACTGAAAGTGAATCAGTATCAATATTCTTGTTTTTACCATTTGTAAAAAAGTTGTACCATTTCTATATAAATTGGTATTAGTCATGAAAGCATAAGGAATAAGCAAAATTATGTCTGACGCTCAAAGATGGTCCATGGGAAATTGGTTCTTCATTATCACTTCATATGAATAAAAGGTAAAAAACAGATGCTGAGCAATACAAAACATAATACATAAACTCACATTATTCTTGGTGGGCTCAACAAAATCTGCTGTCACATCAAACGTGAACGAATCTACCAACGAAAGTTCTTTGAAAGGTGTGGTGTGCTGATAGAATAATTTTGAGTGAATGATGTCTGACTGAGTGAAATTGAGGGCAGGCACATCGGAAGAGTTTCCAACAATCAGTTGACCCAGCATAGGTGGTTTGGTGACAGTGTAGGTAACCTCTCTGTTATCCGAGCTGGAGCAAAATAGCATCTTTGACGTAATTTTCTTCTTTAATAAAGGAAACATTTTCATTCCGGAGTTGATTTCAAGGACTATAGATGGCACAGCAAGTTTTGCAGAATATGTGATAGGTCCAATCTTGTTTTTCCCATCTACAATCATCACATCCATTGTAAAAGGGTCCAAGCCACCTGGAAAGACGTAAGTCACTCATTCATTATAAACTGACTAACAGAGTCTAATAATCATAAATAAGCTATTCATAGATGAAAAATGTTTATTTGAATCAGTTATAACAACACAATTTCAAAAAACATTAGGTGAATAATTATTGTTCAACAGGTATAATATGTGAACTAATGAAGGAGGTAGTTAGTAGCTTTGTTCGTGCTGTCCCCTTGGGGCTAGTTCCAAGCAAGTTCAGTTTTCGCTTGAACCGAACTGGCTTGGTGTAAGGGTGAGCTCTGAACACACTCGCTTGGAGCAGGGTGAGCCTGGAGCTTGTTCGGAGCACTGGAAGCTCGAACGGGTCGAGGGCGCATGCGTGGAACAGCAGTGCTCAGCTGCTACTGGTCTTCTCCTGGGGCACAGGAGGCTTGCTCAGAGCAGCTCGGAGGAAGCCCCGTGGCCAGCTCGAACATCGAATCATCTGTCCCTGGACAGCATGAACACCAGACCACTTGGAGCTCGCCGTGGGTCTGCGCGAACAGTGAATCTTTGTCTCACCCTTACTGCACATGCCCGGGTTGCTCTGAGCAAGCTCTGAGGGACTGCATGAACAAAGCTAGTTGTATAAACCAGCTGCTACACAATGAGGAGTACCCAAGACTTCAGTTTATATGTACTACTTTGCCGTTTTCAAATAAGAGGTTCCATTTTAAGAATTTTGAGACCAACAGCACTCTCCTACGATGAATAATTCTTTTTCTATGAGCTTTCAAAGTTTCGGCAACGAGTGACATCATTGCACTCCTCACGCCTGGGCGGGACCCCCTTGCCAAGTGTGAAGTCACTCGTTGCCGAAACTTTGAAAGCTCATAGAAAAAAACTATTCATCATAGGAGAAAACAGAAGCCGGTACGGGTACTCCTCACTGAAAATTTACTAATTATAAAAATTAAAACTGACAGTGAACCTCAAAAACCAGGTATTACAAGACGCATAGGATGAACCTATATACATAAAAATGAAATTTCGGTGAGCCTTTGTGCGGAGGCCCACTAAGTTTTTTTTCTCCCTATGTAAAAAACTGTGAAGTCCTTGTCACATAGGTTTATTATTTTATTGGACTTACCTACAGAAATGTTGGCTGTTCATTTATGTTTCTTTAGTGTGCAATAACTGAAATAGCTATTTTTGATGGTTTCCACCGATTCTGGCCTCCCAAAAAACCAATTGGGCTCCTATTTTTTCAATTTTTTAATTTTATTTTTTTACAATTTATCTTTGATCATTGATAGTGCTATTTATTTGTCTTGTTCACCTGTTGACACTACTTCTAGTGTTGATATACAAATTTATGGAGGTTTCAGACAATTTCCCATGTTTTTGTCTCACAAAAAATGAATTTTGGGAGCTGAACTTTCGTCACAACCTCAATTTTTCACTCTTTGGTAAAATCTTCATATTCGGTCTTCTCATCCGGGTGTATTCCGATCGGGCTACTGAGCGTCGGAGCACAAATAGGACCCAAATGTGTTGCCAAATGGGGACCCAAACTGTGTGCGGAAGAAGGACGATTTTAGACAAAATTTAACGTAAACTTTGTTAGAACCTCAATTTTCCACTCTATGGTCAAAATCGACTTCATATTTGGACTCCTCGTCCTAAAAAACATGGAAAATGATACCTCACAAGCTCATGTTACTAGAACACAAAAAAACCCTCATTGTTACACCCTTTTTTCACCCATAACACCCTTCGGTATATTCTGATTGGGCTGCAAAGTTTCGGGACACAAATTTTGCTGAGCAAATACATAGGTGTTATTCACAGAATAATAAACCGAAAAGTTGTGCTAATTGTGAAAATCCACATCGTGAAGGTTCCTCCCCCCACAATCTCCCCACCACCCCTTCCTTCATCCCTCCACATTCCCCTTCCTAATCCCCCCCCCACCACCTTTCCACCTCACCACACCCCCTCCTCATCACCATCACCGTCCTTCCACCGAAACCAAAAGTTACAGAATGAACAACCAGGCGTTTACAGCTTTCTACATTCTGGTCCATCAATGACTTCATTCATCATCCCTGATTAGTTATTTTGGGCAGGGAAAGGATAGAAATCAAACCTCAGGGTTGAGCATTCAGCAGAGAATGTGATAGAAACCATTCTGGGATCACACCACTCCTCAGACCTTGCTGGTATGGAAAAAACCAAGGTTTATGTAAGTTTGGTAAAACTAGGAATTATGTAGGTATGGGAAAACTAGGGATTATGTTTCAGAGCGTGTCACAGCTTTCTCTTGCGACTGTCCTCGTGTGAGGGTTACAACACACCTCGTGTGAGGGTTACACAATCACTAGGATTGCAGTAGGAAACGGGTGCTATTTATTCCGGTCTCCTGCTGAACTTGTGGTTATCCATAACAACATAATGGCTTTACAGTCAATAAATTTAGTTGACGAAAATAACCGACTTACCATCATGGACAAAGGATATAACGTTTTCATTAATATCTTCCTGTGAAAATCTACTGATGCTAATCTGTAGCATATCTGAATAAGCAACATGTCCGCCTGCAGCGGACACTATCATGTAAGTTAGATTTGATGGTCCAGTATCCATGTCAATAGCAGCTAAAAAGATAACGAAACAAATTTGGATCAACATTGCAAAACGTTTGAGTCATGCAGCACGACCATATGAGTCAATTTTCGAAGTAACGTTGCTTAAAACTAGTGAAAATTTTCTATGGTCTGAATTTAGCACTTGTCACTTCAAAATCGGATGAAGCATCATTGAAACCACCATGGGCCAATTTACATCTCTTGTTGGAATGAAGTAAAATTATAAGTTTATATGGAACAGTTTAATTATCACAACAAGTTTATATGGAAGTCACAACATTTACTCTTGCCTCTCACTTAGATGTATGGAACGGGGGAGGGGAGGTAGTTATGGCACAAACAGAGAAACCTCTGGGCCACATTTCGACTCCTTCCAAATTACTTCAGCTCAGGGTGTAGTGAAGAGCGTAAAATGTTTTTATTGGCCGTCACTCCCTAGATCATATCAAAACTCCATTCATGACAAAATAATACTGAAGTACTCAACAACTATCCTGGATAGTTGTTGAGTATTTCAAAACCACTTTTCATACATGTAGTTTTTAATGATTGCCTCCTGCTCTCACTGAACAAAAATGGCTGATTGGTCCCTCCCTACCATGTCCGAACGTCTCCAGCCTCAACAATATCTGTTGAATACCTATAGGCCTTAATACCACTAAAAACAGGTATCTCAGAAACTGTCAAAAGAAGAGTGTGTGAACAAAGTTGCGAAGGGGCATGGTACAAAGACAATAATGATACCAAAACTTTGTTTCTGAAGTATTTCTAATGGCGAAAAGGCACCAAATGTTTAAATGACAGGCATATGAAAGTTGCTAGAATCCAGAGATAGATTTGGAATGCTCAAAGGATTTGTACAAAGGCAATTATCAAAAACGTATACACTAAACATTTTGGACAAATTGCAATAATGTCTTCGAACATTCAGTAATAGGAATTGTGTGTAGGGCAGAATAATATACTGATACAGGAGTTGATGACAAATAAGTATAATGATACTGCATGAGGAATTTACTCAAGTACTCACCAAGCACTTTGTTGGAGACTATTTCACTGCCACCCTGCCAAATTGTAATGCTACTCTTGTTGACCAGAATAGGAAGCATATCGTTTTCTGGTATGATGGTAACACGAATTAAGGAGGGTTCACTCTGTTTGTCCTTTGTCTGCGCCATTATTGTGAACCTATCTTCATACAACTCACTGCCATCATGGACGTACTGGGGGAGTAATTAATAATGTCAGAAAATCAATAGGAACAATTGTCTTGCTTTCTAACTGCAAACAGAAATGATCTCAAGATCTCTAGGAACTTCATACCAACTAATAAAACGGCTAAAAACCTAGCTATTAACGCCCCATCAGCATATACATATATATAGCTACCTAGCGTAAAGATCTGGATTCGTTCTCCGTGTAATTGACAGCCGACAAGCTCACAACCCTTTTTCTAATATTTTTCTAATTAATGAGGTCAAAAAATCAATAGGAACAATTATCTCGCTTTCAGTAGCAATCATTATGGGCAACAGGCTGCGGTGATTCAATAATCTAAGCACGGATCTTGTACAAACAGTCGAAGGTGCCTGGTTAATCCAGAAGTGGCTATGACTCTACCAGGGGTAGGAGACACTCCGTAGCCGTGGTGAAGACAATCTCCTAAGGGAGGGAACCCCAACAGAATAAATCTGGCATGTATCTGTGCTACGAGAGTAAGTATTGAGTGATTGGATGATTGAGCCCTATGAGATCAGTCACACCCAGTGCAGTGGGTCATCAAACTGTCGGCGTTGTCCACAGCACACATGGCTACACGGCTGGGCCAGTCTAACAAAACCAACCGCAACAACAACTTCCTTGCTAAAGCATGGCTTGCCTTGTGCTTTACTATCGTGAGGATGAGTCACATTGAGCCAAGAGGTTTTTTAGTCTGGTAAAGTGGTGCGCATGGCCAACTAATTCCATAGCCTAGCTTAGGTGGTGTTAGTAGCTGCAGCCACTGAGCCCAGGGTCGGTTCCCGTACACGTGCAAGTGTCCCCTAGGACCCAGCTGGGCTCCTTGTAAAGGGGAGTAGAGTCCAAACCGACTGTGGCCTCCGCATACAGGAGAGTTAGTAGACATTCTTGCCTCGCGCCACTTCATGGATACTCGGGGGGCAGTGGGCTAATAACTCGTTCCCCTTAAATAATAAACTATTACTGATACCAAAATAGACATACACCTGACTGATCACTAGATGCAGACTTTGGGCATAGAACACTCATGTAGGGATAGGGAATGTATGATCAACGTTGGAACCAGGAAAACTGACTGTGGCTGCAAATGAGACGGAGAGGTATGAGACTGACATAGTGGGATTGAGAGAGTGGGATGGAAGGAGTTTGTCCAGTTGAAAACTGGGAACAGTCCACCTTGTTGTTCTCCGGACAAATTGGTGACGATGCCCAGCATAGAAAAGGAGTTGGATTACTTCAAAGCAAAAATGCTGGTAGGAGTTTGTTGGATTGGAAGCCGGTACCACAGGATAATTAATGCCCATTTCAGAACCTGCATCTGAGATGTAACGGTCCTGCAGTGCTACGCTCCCAAGGAAATTGCGGACTCAGTAACTAAGGATGAGTTTTACCAATGAATGAAAAGCACAGTTGCTGCTAAGCAGCGGAGAGATATTTTGCTTGTAATGGGAGACCTGAATGCCAAGCTTGGTCTGAATAATGAAGGACTTGAGCAAATCATGGGCACCCATGGTCTGGGTGATATGAATGAAAATGGTGAACATTTCTCAACATTCAATACAGAACATGATATCTTCATTGGCGGCACACTCTTCTCTTAAAAGAGATTCCATAAAGTCATGTGGGTTCAACAGAGAACCAAATCGACCATTTTGCCCTAGCTGTAAATTCAGGTAGTCACTTTTAGATGTCCGAAATAAACTGGAGCTGATGTTGGCAGTGATCACCATTTGGTAGTGACTACCCTGCACCTGAAGATAGTGGTGAACGGCAGAAGGCCCAAACATGGGGGATGCGGTATGACAGAGGCAAGTTGCATTCAGATGTTGGCCAAGAAAGGTTTTGTACTGAGCTGAGAAACAGATTTCAGGCATTTCAGGAACTGCAAACAAATGAGAATCAGAGTGCTCAACAGAATGCGACGGAAATGCGGATGTCACGAGGCAAACCTGTGAAACTGCTTTGGGCTTAGACCCCTCAAAGGATTGGATGTCAGAGGAAACCTGGGAGTCTGTAAATAAGAGGAAAGAGAAGAAGGCAAGTGTCAACATGAGTCGTACCAGATTCCGAGAGATAAATGCACAGATTGAATACAGTAGAACTGACAGAGAGATGAAAAAAATGGAGTAAGACGGGATCGAAGGGACGAGCTCAGAAAGTGGAAGAAGCAGCGTGTATAGGTGATGCTTAAACACTATACAATACGATGTGGCAGCTCTCAAAAGGAGGTTTTAGAAGGAGCCAGCCTATTAAGAGCAAAAGAGTAGCTCGCATCTGCTGAACAACAACTTCAAAGGTAGGAAGAACATTTCAAGGAAGTGTTCAACCCAGCACAGAGTGAGAGCACAAGTAACAAGCTGTTCCAAGGTATTCAGGGTCTAACCCCAGTCTTGGACAGCCAGGTAAGCACAGAACCACCTTCTGAAGATGAAATCACAAGAGAGTATTGATAATATACCACCTGAGGCTCTCAAAATTGATAGCGATACCAATGCACCCCTCTTGCAGCCCAGTTTTAGGAGTATCTGGACAGAGAAGCTGTTCCAGAAGATGGGAGGGGGATCACACTGCTCACAATGGCAAGTAAGGTAGGGGGATCACACTGCTCACAATGGCAAGTAAGGTAATGACCAAAATTATTCTGGACAGAATAAAGGAACATGTTGAGGGGACTTCAAGGAAGCTGGTTTCCGTAGGCACAGAAGTTGTGCTGATTTGATCAACACACAATGTATAATCCTGGAACACAGCGCTGAATGGCCAGTCCCCGTATGCAGTTTTTGCTGACTTCCAGAAGGCCTTTGATTCAATAAATAGAGACGTCATGTGGAATACCCTTCAGTAGTACAAAATCCCCAGCAGGATCCCCAGACTTGCCCAAAGCATGTATAATGGATACACTTGCCAGATTGTTCATTATGGTTCCCTCTCCTCCCCGATACCCATCAGCAATGGATGCAAGCAGGGTTGCATCCTGTCACCCACTCTCTTCCTGGTAGTCCTTGACCTGCTCATTTAGAAAGCACTGGGAAGAAGGAAAGAGGAATCCAGTGGGGCCTACACAGCTTTGAACGAAAAACTTGAAAAGCTCAGCCTCTACTCCTCTATGGCTGGACTTAACATCAATAAACTTGAATGTGTGAGTTTTTGAGGTTCAGTCAATAAATACTTCTTTTTTGCCAAATTTTCGACCTTTTATTGTGGTCATTGTCAAGGCATAAGTTGAGTAGTAATCAATCCATTAACTGTGGTTAACATGACACTGACTAACTGAATTATTGCAAGTTGTATACATGCACCCTGGATGGTATCTGGTTACATACCAGTATGGATGGTATGTAACCAGATACCATCCAGGGTGCATGTATACAACTTGCAATAATTCAGTTAGTCAGTGTCATGTTAACCACAGTTAATGGATTGATTACTACTCAACTTATGCCTTGACAATGACCACAATAAAAGGTCGAAAATTTGGCAAAAAAGAAGTATTTATTGACTGAACCTCAAAAACTCACACATTCAAGTTTATTCACTAACAGTCAAGATTCATCTCCATATTCTTAACATCAATGTCAGTAAGACCAAAGAAATTCGAATGAACGTTGCACAAGCAGATGATCTAGAGGTGAGAGCAGCTGGTGGACAGAATGAATGCTTTCCAATACCTGGAGAACGATGTTGACATTCATAGAGACACTGACAAAGATGTTAATAGAAGGATCTGTAAAGCGAACGGTTCATTTGTCCAACTGTACCCAATATGGAGAAACAGAAGCTCTGCCTGTTCAACAGTAACATAAGCTCCCCCGCTTATGCTCCCGCTGTAGCTTCTCTGTAGATGTGAGACATGAAAAGTGACCAGGGCTCTGACGCGGAAGTTGCAGTCTTTGAACAACTATTGCTTGTGATAGATTCTTGATGTGTGGTGGCCTGAAGTAGTTTCAAGTAGTTTTGAATGAAGTACAGTGGACAAAACAAAATCCTGTCCCAGAAGAGATGAAGAGACGAAAATGGGGACGTATTGGCTACACATTGAGGAAAGAGGAAGGCACAGTGGAAAGTCAGGCTCTGGACTGGAATCCACAGGGATGTATGCGAAGGGGTAGACCTCAAATAACTTGGAAGCATTCAGCAGACGAGGAGGCAAGACGAGAGGTATGACGTGGCAGGAGCTAAATGTTCTGGCTCAGGACAGAGACCCCTGGTGTCCATTTATAGAGGCCTATGTTCCTAATTAGGAACTAACTGACAGACTCATTTTCTTTCCAAGTGCAAACATGAATGACTGAAGATCTCTAGGAACTCCATACCAGCTAATACAACGGCTAAAAACCTAGCTATAAACACCCAATCAGCATATAGATTAGCACTAGATGTGTTCTCCCTGTAATGGACAGCCAGCAAGTTCACAAACCTTTTTCTACTAACTTCACTTCCATGTATCACCACAATCTATTTCCGATTTAGGTTCTCATTCATTTTTAAGAATTTTCAGTCATGGGCTCATTTTCTGATGAACGCGGTGGTGCTGTTTCATAATGTCTTCTTGCAAGCATGTATACTAAATCCAAACTTTATTTCAAAGTATGTTAGACAATTTATTTTTCTTGTTTTCTCCCTCAGACTTCTCGTTAGCGGACACTTCTCTCTAACATACAAATTCTCACTCCCCATGGCTGTCCATTAATGGAAAGTTTCACCTCAATATAAAGATCAAAATTTGATTCAAAATTCACTATTAACCTACTACTCTAGCTCCCAGATGGCATGTACTGACAGGCTTAAAAATTATTCTGTAATTTTCTATATCAGTCAGGCAGGAAAGGACAGAGTAGGTAAATATTGATGTATTGAACATCACTGGCCATCATTTGGCAGAAGGGCAAAAGAGATGGTACAACCTACCTTCAATACTGAATTCTTAATTTCAAGAGGAGTCCATCTAGTAACTGGACCTTTCTTTGGAAACATGACTACTCTTCCACACATTGGAAGCCTGAGAATATGATAGTCAATTATTCTTTTATTCCTGAAATAAGGGGTAGCTGGTACAAATAAATAATCTGGCAGTTTCACGGCACCACCTTCGTTAACCATCAAGTCTGCATTAGGTAAATAAAATTTTGAAGGGATAACGACAATCTTCATCTGGAATGAAAAATTAACATGTTAGTCTTCATTGAGAGGCTTCTTACATGGCATAATAAAACGTATAACTAAATATCTTACTAAAAGTGATCTCAGCCAGGAAACGCCATTGGTTACATCCACAGTGAAGTTGTCAGACGATACATTTGTGGCTGACTGTACATAATATAGTTTGCCAGAGTTTATGGTCGCTTGATCAAAAGCTCGAACACCACCTTTCTCTTCAAACTCCCCAACTTTTTCATCTTCACTTCCCTCGATTTCCAAATAACCATACAATGGCCCTTGTACAACAAGAAACGTTATATCGCTGGGAGGAATTCCTGGTTGATTGACCTGAAATCGAGAAGAATTCATTTGGCCATCAGTAAAGAAAGAAAAGCAAACAACCTCACCACCATGGGTTCTGACGAGGGGCATTGGGAATCGAACGGACGGCCCCAACAACCATCAAATGACCGAGTGTTTGGCCAATGTTTCATCCCTCGATATTTGGTCATCGCTCACGTGCTAAAAACGTCCTTGTCACGTGGGTTTATTATTCTACTGGACATACCTAGAGAAATGTTGGCTGTTGATTTATTGTTTCTTCCACGTGCAATAATTTACGTAGCTATTTTTGTTGGTTTCCACCAATTTTGGCCCCCAAAAACACGAATTAGGCTCCTATTTTTTTTACAACACATCTTTGACCACTGATAGTGCCATTTAATTGTCTTGATTCACCTGTTGATACAACTTCCGGTGCTATTATATAAATTTATGGTGATTTCGGACAATTTCCCAGGTTTTAGACTCACAAAACATGAATTCTGGGAGCTGACCCTTCGTTACAAACTCAATTCTTCACTTTCTGGTCGAAATCAACTTCATATTCGGTCTTCTCGCTCTAAAAAACATGGAAAACGATACCTCACAAGCTCATGTCCACTAAAACCTTTAAAAAACCCTCGAAAAACACTATTTTTACACCTGTTTTTCCCCCATAACACCCTGGGTGAATTCTGATCGGGCTGCCGACCTTCAGAGCAAAACTAGGACCTAAATGTGTCCCTAAATGTGTTCCCAAATGGGGACCCAAACTTACTGCAGATCTTAGACGAAAATTCAACATAAATTTAGGGCTGAAACTTCGTTAGAACCTCCGTTTCCCACTCTTTGGTCAAAATCGACTTCATATTCAGTCTCCTCATCCTGAAAACCATGGAAAACGATACCTCACAAGCTCATGTTACTAAAATATGAAAAAACCCAATTTTTACACTCATTTTTCAACCAAACAGCCCAGGGTATATTCCGATCGGGCTGCAAAGTTTCGGGACAACTTGGGCCCAAATGGAGCCTGTGTACGAACTTTACACTGAAATACAGTAGAAATGGACTTCAGACCGTAAATGAAGGAGATACGGATGATAAGGCGGACGGACATTGCATTTTTGGAACCTACTCACCTTGAAACGTAAAAGAAAAAATTTTGAGGGGGTGTTATAAAAGCTTTTTGCTGAGCGAATACATAGGTGTAATATTCACAAACAAAAGCATTCAAATTTTGATTATGAATAATTCATCTGGGGTATCAACACCAATGAAAGCAAACTAAGTTCGATAGCCTATTTTATTGTTTGTGAACTGTCCAATATAATTTTAACCCACAAATGGTATTAGCTGATGACTCACGGAAAATCTATATAACATAGTGAAGTTAGCAAACTTTTGAAAAAAGTTTTTTCTATACAATTCCGTTTCAGATCATTCTGAATCCATCTTTCAAATTATATGTACACATGTACAAATGTTTTGATGTTGAGTTGTTTAAATTGAGACTCGCTTTTTCAGTCTTCCTACAGAATTATTCTTGAAAGTTGACCTAAACGCCCTCGCCATGAACCAGACCAGACGATGTCCATCCTGGATTGGCCAACACTGGCTCCTACCTCTTCAGCTATGTCTACAGGAGTTATCCCATCACTCTCACACGGGAAGTTGTCCTTGGAGCAATGAGCCACTTCCTTAGAGCCGTTTTAGCACAATCTGTCACAATGGTTGACCCAACTGATAAATAGCAGCCAAATCAATCCTTTACAACTGCAGGCCAACCACCGGCCGAGATGCCCCTAATGGAAGCGGATAAACACGATTTGCTGACTCAAGACATGGAGAAGCTGAAGTACATCCTACAATGGAAAACTGCAATGGGAAGAAAACCGCATACATGACAGGTACGCGGTTTGGCTAGTGCCTCTGAAGGTGTGCTCTTACAGCCCTGACTGAGCTCCTGAGCGAGCAGCAGACAAATTATAAAGCAATAGTCGAGTTTTGGTCTTCAACTTGTTTATTTCGAAATCCCTGCTGTCAGTCTTGTTACAGAATCATAACTGGGATCATCATAACTAGATAGGCTTGGATTAGATGGAGTAGTAGCAGTTCAGTGGTTCTCGTCATATCTTTCCAAAAGAAGTCAGTGTTAATGAAGAAGCAGTAATTCCTTGCCTATTAGATTTGAAGCACTCCAAGGATCTGTTCTAGGTCCTATACTATTTTTACTGTACATAAATGACCTCTTCAATTTACAAACATGTGGCAAGTTCGTCGCCTTTGCTGATGACGTAGCAGTAATACTGACAAATAAATCATGGGAGGACGTCCACAAGGATGCAAGTAAAACTCTTACTCAAATACACCAATGGTTCTGCATTAATAGCCTAACACTGCACATTTCTAAGACCAACTATGTCACTTTCTCAATGATCTTTTTAAAAAATTTGATATTCTTCCACCAAGACTGATATTTGTTTATCGCACCCTGCTTCGTGTACCCAAGATTAAAAAATGTCTACCCCACCGCATTGTCCTGCGAGTCACCCGAGCAACATGCGAGGGTAGCCAAATCCGAGTTCCCCGCCCTACCACTGATTTTTTCTCAAGACAATTTCCATGGCTGCCTCCCACAATATACGCCTCACTTCCGACTACCTTACAATCACATCAGTCGACTAAATCCTTCAAAAAAAGAATTGGCGCATACCTGCTGCAAATGCACAAATCTGACCTGCACACTGACTTCTTAAATAGGTTTGATCTGTAATTGTAACTGTGTTATGTATTTAGGTAATTAATATCTTGGAATATCTAGGTGCTACATTTTTTACACTTTTTTCACTCAAGTTGAATTTTGTCTGTAAATATATTGTTTCCAGCTAAAAGTACACGCTCAATCCAAACTAATAAGCTAGTTCAGTGATAACCAGCCCTTGGACAGGTCGTCAAGACCTTAGGGGCCCATTCACGAACTTGGTTTTCTCATGTTTCTGTACTTATATTCTTCATTATGTACTAAAATATGTGTTTTAATAAACAATTGAATTGAATTGAAGTTGAATGTTGCTTGTCATTCTGTTGTGTTTGGTTAGGAACAGCTGAAGTTCTTACTACATATATTAAATATGTACCCCCCAAAAACAACCCTGTTGTAAAAATTTACCCCCCAACAAAATCTCAGCTGCAAAAAGGATAGATATCTATCTTGCCGCCGAAGTAGCATGCTCGGTGCTTCGCACCTCGCTCTTGGATGAGCATATAGAAGTTACAGTAACTGGTTCTTTACCCCCTAAACCTTGAAATGTTTCCGCCTAATGCTGTTTGGCGGGGGCTTTTCGTCTTGGGTGCAAAAGTCATATCCAACAGAGGAAGAAGTCGTCATCAGTAACTGTTACTGTCACTAGTGATGATATCGGTTTGAACTGATGTTATCAGTTTATCGATCTCGTAGGTTGTTACTACCTATGTCACGTGTAAATTGGTCTGCCCATTATACTTTTTGAGGGAAACATTTCCAACTCCCAGCCATAAGATATATCTATGTTAATAACAACCTTGAAATAAAAATAAACAGAAAATGTAGTGAATATTTTCAGGAATGGTGAAAGACATGAAAATACATACTCTTCTAAGAAATAATTTAATTATAATTACCTATGATTAAAATGGGAACCTGTAATCTGTTCAACTGCGTCTGTTCAAAACACTGCAAAGTCCTTTTCACATGGGTTTATTATCCTACTGGACATACCTACAGAAATTTTGGCTGTTCATTTATTGTTTCTTTCATGTGCAATAATTGAGAAAGTTATTTTGATGGTTTCCACCAATTTTGGCCCCCAAAAACACGAATTAGGCTCAGTTTTTTTTTTACAAATTATCTTTGACCATTGATAGTACATTCAACTGTCTTGATTCACCTGCTGATACTATTTCTACGGTCATTATATGAGCTTATGGTAATTTCAATCAATTTCCCATGTTTCTCACTCATATAAAATGGATTTTGGGAGCTGAACCTTCGTTAAAACCAGCATTCTTCACTCTTTGTTCAAAATCAACTTCATATTCGGTCTTCTCGCCCTAAAAAACATGGAAAACGATACCTCACAAGCTCATAATTATTCACCAGAACCTCAAAAAAAAAAAAAAACACTTTGAAAAACACTATTTGTACACTCATTTTTCACCCTTAACACCCCTGGGTGTATTCCGATCGGGCTGCCGAGCTTCGAAGTACAACTAGGATGCAAATATGTTCCCAAATGGGAACCCAAACTGTGTGAGGTAAAACGACCACTTTAGACCAAAATTTAAGTAAATTTAAGGCTGACTTCGTTAGAACCGCCATTTTCCACTCTTTGGTTTAAATCGACTTCATATTCAGACTCCTCGTCCAAAAAAAATGGAAAACGATACCTCAAAAGCTCATACTACTAAGACACAAACAATAGCTATTCGTGTACCCATTTTTCACTCATAACACCCCTGGGTATATTTTGATCGGGCTGCAAAGTTTTGGGACACAACTAGGGCCCAAATGGAGCATGTGTGCGAAAGAACGAATGTTTTGGACCAAAAATGAAGCCGGTATGCATGATACAGCATACGGTGGAAGGACACTGCATTTTCTGAATCTACGCCCCTTACACACAAAAGAAAAATTTTTGAGGGGGGTATTATAAAACTTATTTGCAGAGCGAATACATAGGTGTATAATAATACACAGAATAATAAACCAAAACAGCTGTCTCAGTAGGTAACAGAGCAGCCCTAAGGCACAGAAACAATTCTATACGTAAACGCGAATCCACAAATTCTCATCATATTTTCCCACTTCTTCACACGAGGTCTGTTGGCCCCGTGCTGCACTGAAGAAGCTATAGTTTATACGAATGCGGATAGGAAATAGCAAATTTGTCTGAAAATAGTGACCATGGGTATGATGAGTAGAGTATACTACCTACTGAATACATCCTTACTCGAGTTATTCACTCTGGATGCCACTATGGATATCTAGTTGTTTTGACTCGTACTCACCAACAGAACAATCAAATTATATCACACTGTCTACTGATAATAATTTTCTGTTTGAAAAACAGAGTAGGTTACGTTATTTTGCTATCACAAGCCAATCTTATTGATTATCAACAGGTAGTACCGATGATTCATCCAGTTTAATAGATCCGTTTTCAATGCTATTATTGCTACTGAGTAAGTATGTCTTATGGCTGAGGGTTAGTCAGAAATATTTCTGCCCGAAAAGTGTAATGGGCCAACCAATAGACAAGTGAAATAGGTAATACGACGAGACTGATAAACAGGATATGCTGGTGCTGGAATGCTGGGGGCGCTGGTTTGGACATGGGTTCAAACCGACATTGTTACTAGTGACATAGTAACAACAACTCATAAGACGTGAGAGTGAGCAAGAGAGAAATTTGTTCATTTCGTCAGAGAACAAAACCTAATTCTATGGGAGGTGGAGATACGACTACATATCAATTTCTAAGCAACCAGCAAGTTTATTTGATCAAACATACCTACAACTAGAGTGGAAAAAGCCTAGTATTAGGTTGTAAAATAATACTCCAGTCAATAAAGGGTTTATAGACAACATGGGGGATGTCAGAATTTTTGACTTCAGGAATGTGTTCTGAGTAGTCTGAGTTATGTTCAGGGGATGAACATATCTACTGAAAGTAGGTATGGGTCCTATGAGGTGAGCGTCCGAGAGGGAGGGGGGTGGGAGGGGTCTTTACATCAGAAAGAGCCCAATCTAATGAAAGAGAATTAAATTTCCTACAAAACAGGGTAATCCAGCTTTTTTCTATTTCTAATACATTTCGAGACATTCGCCTTCAAAAATGAAAAATTTGTTAAAAAACGTTTTTTACTACACGTTTTTTGTCACTTATCGTTCAAGCGGTTGAGCCTCCAGTTTTACAAACTCTGGGTGAAGAAGTTGCTTCAAATGGTATATTTATGTAATACCTTTAATTGGTCAAAAGCTACAGCACTGAAAAACTCCACAGCACCATCAACAGCATCTTTTTATGAAAACCACAAATTTTGGGTGTCATAATGAGAAATTGGAAGATTATACATTTCAGACTTCACCATTAAGGATTTTAAATGTCACTGCCGTAAATGGCACCAGGTGTCATGTCGCCAGTTGAAAAATATGAGTTTGGTGGCTATTTGTACAGAATTTAACGTCCATTAAGTTAGTAGGTAGGCATGTTTCTGAGAAAATGTTGTGGAGAACCAACAGATGTATTATCTCTCTTAATATAGGGATACGTCACATGGAACTCATGTAACGAGGTACCCACGAGTTCATTAGAGGGCATAGTTGGCATAGGGGGAGCTGTGTAAGAGGCTCAATAGCCTGGAGGGAGTGCTTCAATCTACTAGGACATATCACGATAAACAACGAGACACTCCCTCACTGAAGAGTGCTGCATGAATGGAACTTCTATACAGCCTTACCCAACAATTTAATTGACCAAACATTAGCATAATGAATAATTAGGAGAAAAAGGAGTGCTCATGTTCAGATTTATGTATGTCCGAGTAAGCACGATTTACAGACTTCTGACAAAACAGCAAGAACAGAACTGGATGTTTGTGTTTAGATAAAACGCGAGTGGATTACAACTTGGAAACGACAATCGGAACAGGCTATTCTCAAAACATAACATTCTTTATCAAAACCATATGAAACCTAGTGCTTAAGTAAATATTACTGTCAGTGATTGAAGCACTCACCAAAATATGTTCACTTTTGATTATGACACTGGTATACTCTTCAACATAGACAGTGGAGTTAGAAGAGACAAGAAGAGGTTCCCAATAGATAGGCGGGAACACACGTACTGCTAAAGATCCCGTTGTATAGGTTTCGTGTACTCCAATCTGAAATTGAATAACAAAATGTGAAAGGAGGTTTTATAGCACAGCAAACTCAGACTAGTTGATTCATAGCTGTATCACATTACTATTTACCTTGAGTTGTAATCGATCTTGAGCTAGGCTAGATGACAAATGTTTATACACAACTTTGCCACTTTCTAATTGCCCCTGTTTGAATTCTTGGACATTTGAGTCACCAGATACAAGTAGTTCGCCATGAGACGGGACTGATGTGACAATGTACCTGGAAGAATATCACGGAAACCATGAAAGACGACATGAACACTCATCACTTTGTTTCATGATGAAACTGGAAGTAGATACCTCAACTTCTTATAATACAACACTTTACCTGATTTCTTGCAATCGGACATCAATATTTGTGTCAGAATATAAGTTAGATGTGGTTATTACAGCTTGACCACCTTGGGAGACCACCAAATGAGAGTTATTCATCAGTTCTACATATGGAGGCGATGGCCGGACATCCAGGTAAAAATCTGTAGTATGGGTCCCATCACTCACAGCTACTAAGAGAGGGTTAATACTCAAACTTTTCTCGACAATTACCACTTTCTCATCTTCTAGGTCACCCTACAAAACATCAATGACAATAAATTGTACCATTGTATTTGAAACTGAATATATTCAAGAAAATCAGCAATAAGTTTTTCTAGCAGCATCTATTTTGTGGCTGTTTTCCTTCCCTGGCAACAGGTACATATTATATTATATGTTCCGAGCACACCATTCCAATCATATTCTCTTTCTAGGTTTCATTCCATCCATCCCATCCAATTGGCGCTACAGCCCGGGGTGGGCTCTTGGGCTCCTTCAAAAGCCTCTGCTAGGCCGATCGATCAATGGCCATCGACTTCCAGACTCTTCATCCACATCCTCCCTCCTGGACTGGGTCACCTTGCAGGATCGGCCTCGTCCAATCTCACAACATGTCCTGCCCACCACCTTACCTTAGCCTGCTAATTTTTATGAATAGCACCACATCAGGTGCAGAGTACAACTCATAATTCCCTCTGTATTGGTTTGCCATCCCCAGTTTCAATTTTCAAATTTTGCTCCAAAAATTATATAAAGGATTCTTTGTTCGAATGCAGCAGATTTGCACTAATGCCAAAGATGACCCACTCTTCTAGGTCCCAGTGCGCAAAATGAGAGTACCCATGACTTCTGTTTATATTACTTCCCAATTTTCAAATGAAAGTGATTCCATTCTAAGAATTTTGAGACCAACCGCACTCTCCTAAGATGAATAGTTCTTTCTCTATGAGGTTTCAAAGTTTCGGCAACAAGTGACGTCATTGCACCCCTCCTGCCTGCATGAGACCCCCTAGCACAGTGTGACGTCACTTGTTGCCCAAACTTAGAAAGCTCATAGAAAAATAACTATTCATCATAGGAGAGTGCGGTTGACCTCAAAATTCTTAGAATGGAACCCACTTTCATCTAAAAACAAACGGAAGACAACTCCTCATTATCAAGTAGAGGGTTATTTTGGTAGCCCTCGAGAGTGCTTCAGACTTCGTGTTAATCAGGCCAAAATAGCATCGACTGGATGCAGTAATGCGAGCCCTTATCACCCTTACCTCTCTGGCATTTACAGCACCCATCATTGAACCCCAGTATTTAAACAATCTGCCCTCTGGAATGTGCCGTTACCCGAGAAATTGTGGTGGGAGCTGATCTACGACTTTTCTAGGTTAAATTACCTTTTATTATAGTCTCTATTTCATTACCTGTGATTATAAAAACAAAGAGATCAACAAAAATTACTTTCGAAGTAGGTAACTGAAAGCTTAAAAAGTAGGATGGGTTGATATGACCTTAAAGGTCCTATCAAAGACATTTTTCTTCAAATGATATTAAGCCGTCATAAACTGATAAAACCATACTAGATATATACGGAATGCACATTAATGTAATTACCTGAGTGAACTGCTGAAGTTTCAAATGTGTTATTGATGAAAAAACTCCTGAGCCATTTTTAATGGTGTAGACAAGGTCATTGGGATTAAAATCCGAGTCTGCATCAAAAAACTTCAAGTGCTGAGTAGTCAGTAATCGTTGCCCACCTTTTACAATACGGAATGCCGATGACACCTTTCTCACAGGAGCATTGTCATTAATAAGGGTAACATTGACACCCAATTGTCCAACAGTCTGAAATAGACATCAATATTCATATTGAATTGAGTACAAGAACCACTTGTTACAGATTCATTATCAGCTTCATGCAAACTAAGATGGTTAAATATGAGCATAGTGCTTATACTCGGACTCATTGTGGTTGTGTTCTAGCACTCAAGAGTTGATGCCAAACCCATAAAATTAGGGCATTATTGACAAACTGAAAGTGAATCCACTCAAGCTGCCACAGATAAGCAAGATGTGGCTGTTGTTTGAAAGGTCTATCCAAGATACATTAGAGTCTGATTGGGAGTACACCATAAATATGAAGGCACAAACTCACCATGAAATCGTCTTCCGCATTCGATATTGCCATAAACTTGATACCATCACGAGCTGATTCTGATCCATCATGGGAATACATCAAACGGCCAGCTTTGATTTGAGATGGAGTGAAGTGGACAATGTGGTTCTGAGTTATATTTTGCATCAAGTCAACCAAAGAGAGCATTCCATGGTGTGGACCTTCAACCACCTCATATACCAGAGACTTAATGGATTCAACCTTGATGTTTAGATCAGCTGAGTGAATAGGGGTCGTACCGCCTTCCATGACCTGACAGCAGATAAATTACTACCATGAAATGAATGTAAAAAATGAATACAGTGCTGAATGGAGACGAGGGATGCACCAACCTTAACAGCATTGATGACGGCGTGAACATGGAATGGCAGGCCTTTGGGTGGACGATAATTCATGCTTATAGAATGTCGAAGTTTATCAGGACAATAAATTGCAGAAACATCATACCCGATTGAATCAGATATGAATACATAAGCTGTTCTCAGCATTCGATATTTGATCTTTTGAAAGTTCACATCTTCCTGAGTGAAATTATCATTCAGAATGAGCCTCTTGTTAGTTTCATAATAAATATTGCCAAATCGAGGCAACTGCTTGAGGGTGAATATTATACTGCTGGGAGAAACATCTATAGGTGACGTGTGATACGTAATGGCTTCTGAAGAGATCACGCTCTCCTTCACCCCTTCCAACTGTATAGGCTGAGAGTCATGGCGTTCTATGACCAGCTTTATGAACGTTAAACGGAACTCGTACAGTACGTTGTCATCTGTTACTCCAGTTGCAGACACAATGAACTGTAATCAACAATGTACAAACAACACATCAAAATAATATATATAAACATCAATCTATCACCTGGTAGAGGATTTAACTGGAGCGATTTATCACCTGGAATCTATCATGAATAGGGTTTCCAACATTGTGTCTGTATCTAACCAATCCCAACGTAACGTCATTATAACCAAAGTGGTCGACTGCTCTCCAATTTTCGTTCCCGTCAGTGTTACTGTTAACTTCTAGAACACCAAACTTACAGTCTTCTTTGATCTGTAAAAAAAAAACATAAACTAACTGTACATAGTAAATAGACCTAATAGATTTTTGAAGACCAAATTACTCTGCAGACTTAAATGAAATTACTGCTTGATCACTAAATGTAGTTTGCATAACTGAATTACCATGAACCAAAACTCCATTGAGGGGTCATCAGCATTCGAAGATAAGGACAGATTATGATTGGTGATGAGAACTGAAGATCGATGAGGAAGTATTGCTCCAGTGTTATTCAATATTTCTATCTTCAGTGGAATCACTGAAACTCTGAGTGACACTGCTTGGCTCATCAACTGACCATCAGAAACCTGTTATGAAATTAATTAATTAAAACACAAATAATCTTGGTTATAAAACAGTTACCACAGAATATGGGGCATAATTTTTCAATAAAGGGAAGTTCCAAGAGCTGAACACAAAGAATGGGACAAAATGATGCCCACAACAAAACAAACTTTTTCGTTAAAATCAAACAAGATCTACTTGTCCTAAACTTTAAAAATTGTTTCTTCTCTTTTTACCAGACCATTTTTAGCCACTGTTAGTCACCCGACCCCTCCCAGCCCAACAGTTCGGATGTTTTCTACCATTTGCTATCGTCATTTCAGGGGCAGTCTTCAAAGTGGGTATTGGTCTGCCGCAGAGGCTACAGACAGTGGAAGCCTTTAGGCCGATTCACTCATTCAAGACAGGAATTCTGGAAATCATGGCCAGCAATTTATTTTCCTTTGGCACACACCAAAGAAGTTCAGTTAGAAACTGCCCGTCTCTTCCCCACAGCCCCCTGCTGATGTTTTTCACAGACCCTGTCCTCAGTGAAATTTCAAAAGAAACAAGCAATGTCAGAGCTCTTTGTTATGTTAGCGAGAAACAATGAAGAATATGGCAGGAGGATGAGCTAGCTTTCAAAGCAATCTAAAACCTTCCTCACAATTTTGCTTCCTTTTAGTTATCAACAACTCCGCCAATACCTGTCTCAAGCCATGATATTAAAGGAGGAGTAACAACCTCGTTAAAAACCTGAGTTGTACTGACCCAGTAGATATAGTCCTCAGTGAGGGTTCCTAGCCAGGGTTACAGATGACAAAATGCAAACGTCAAAGGAGCGTATGAGAACTCTTGGTTCCAATGATCCCAAAGGTGGAAGAGCCCCAATGCCTTGTGGGAAGGGGTTTGGCTAAGGGTGAGAGGCCTGCATACCCATCTGGTGGGTATGCAGGCCTGCTGGGTATTCGGGTGCAGTGGGCTAATAACCAGCCCATCTTAAACACCTGTTATTAACAGAAACTGAAAAGTGCAAGAGGGGACGACCACCAGTTACCGGGCACAGAAGTGTGGTCAGGCTATTTATAGCAGCTGGAAAGTCCTGGGGTCAACTGAAGAACATGGCCAAGAACAGAGACTGCAGGGGAAAGGTTGCCTATTTCCACCAATACACGAAAAATACAAGGTTATACTGGTTTTGGTGAACAAACTATTGTCAACAACAAACATCAACTGAAGGCATATTGTATGGTTTATCACTGAAACCCATACAACAGTGTATTTTTCGTGTATTAGTGAAAATAGACAACCTTTCAGTAACGCTCCGTTTTTCTTTGTAGAGGCCCTTTGCTCCCCGATCAAGAGCTATAAGAAACAAGTCAAGTTAGTTTGCTATCAACCTGTTACCACGTCTCACGCGGTAGGCCTCTATGAGGACTCATCACTACCCACCCCAGGGGTTTCCCAGCTCTCAAAAACGTGTCTCAGAAGAGCCCCAAGTGATCATAACGTGATCCATTGGTGCTCAACACACAACAATGATTGACAACTACTGCGGGAAGTGGGAGACATCTAACTAACTCCTCCTCCCAACTCATGCCATCTCACCCGACCTGGACCCAGATTACTCCCGGGTAGCTCGACTGAGCCACACCCCCCCCCCCCCCCAATGGTTTACTGACCTGCCCTTCCGCTGGGATTGATACCACAACCTCCAGGCAAGTTGTTCGCTTGACAGGTCCAGCATGTGTAGGTGAGAGAGGAGTTGGCAAGGTGCGCTTCACTCGCCCTTGTAAGGTTATGCAATCAACTACTAAGCCAATACCAGCCAAACTTTATCAAGTCCTTGCATTGTTCATGACTCTGAAACTACCAAAGGAATGCAAGTACAACACACTCACAATCTTGCTAAAAAATTACTTGAATCCGGAACCTAGAGAAATAGCAGAGCAGCACAATTTTTTGGAACGAGTGCAGGGGACAGGCGAATCTGTAGCTGAAATATGTAGACTACCGATGACAAGTAATTTCGTATGCGGAAAATGCAAAGTCAACAACTGAAACCCACATCAGACTGCAGTTAGTGAGAGGGAGGTCTGCAGGATGGTACAATTCAAGAACGTTTGCTGCAGGAGTCCGACACAACTCTCAATGATCTAGTTAAAAATAGCTACAGCTATAGTGGCAAGCCAAAAAGATAGTAAACGCATAGAGCAACAATTCAAAAATCCAGTAGTGAGGTAAAGATAAATAAAATTTAAAAACTACATGAAATAAAGCACAAATAACTATAAATGGAAGACAACTAGAAAATCTAATGGATAAGGGAGGTAAAACAAGCCACCCATACAACGTAGTTTCCCTCTCTCCACTCAGAAATGTAGGGAGGCACAGTGACAGCTGTCCCGGAAGATACATTGGTTTGATTATCTTGCAATGCTTCCAGGAGTTGACAATTCGTTTTTGTGAATCGACCATCCCATCAGCCGGGTGACAAAAATATCAGGAAAGAGCCTGGACCCAATATAAAATTGGACGGGATTTCCATATTCTCTCACAGAACTCATACAAAAACAAATCAACATGACTAAATTGTGACGGTGGATGGTCCATGTCCAGCCAGAGGGGAAACCTGTTTGAACTGTTAAAATTAAACCATTTTTGCAGCAATGGGTGGTAGAAAAACAGTGAAATACGTCACTGGTAACTACTCAGAAACTAACACAGAAGTTCATTCAATCAACAAATCGCATCATGAGAAGTGCCTGATGTATCTCAAGAATCAACAATGGGAGTAATTGTATACAATGTTGCCTGGATACCAGCTCAACAGCAAATACCGTTAACAAAAAGGTCTACAGGTCCATCCATCTAAGACCCAAACTATGCAACAGCAATGAGATGATTCCGCAGCAGTCTGATAATCTGTTGCACATACTCGGAAAATTCGTCACAATACTAACACACAAAAACAGCCTGATGAACAGAACAACAGCACTAAACTTAAAGCTGATTCAATTCCTCTGCCAAATCACGTCGTATCACCAGACAGTCCAGCAATATCCCCAGCCTATTTCAAGGGGTTGGGAAACTTCAAGGGGGGAAAGAATAAAACTACACAGACGAGCAAACCGTACCAGTTGCCAATCCAAATAGAAGAATACCATTCCACCTACCCCCAGCAGTTGAATGAGAAATTGAAAGACTAGAGACATCATTGAAAAAGTATCAGGCCCTACACCATGGGTGTCACCCATAGTTTTTGTTCAGATATTGTCCAATCCAAACGCCCTTCATGTTTGTGTTGACATGCGTGAACCAAACAAAGCCATCACGAGGGAATGTCACACAACAATGATGAGGCGAGACATAGTAACTGAGCTAAATGGAGCTACAATCTTCTCAAAATTGGACTTGAACGATGGATATCACCAGTGGGAGCTGGATGAAGATTCACCTGAAAATCACAGCCCCAACATTACACTCCGTGCTGTTTTATAAAAATTACAGGATAGTGGGATCGATCACCCTCAACTTTTCAAAATGCGAATTCAGTATGAAAAAGGTGAAGTTTTTTGGCATAGTATTCAATAAAGAGTGAATATGAGAAACTTCTTTGGTAGTAGTATCGATGTCATAGCTCACCTCAACGTCATGGATTATATAAAACAAACAGTAACCATAGAAAGGTGGCAATGACGTCATCAAAACTTCCCCAATTCATTAAAAATTAACTACTTGTCTCGTCCAAATGAGAAATACGTACCACCTCACCTCATTGTCTACTTTCAAATGAAAAAATAAAAATAAAATACATGGGTACCGTAAGGTGGGGCGAATAGGGTCACTTTTCAACTTTCAACGTCTGTAGTTTTTTCCCTGTTTGAGATAGAGATTTGATTCCAACGGCAATACACAGTTCCCTGCTTCTGGTTTTCATTACCATGGTCAAATAATGAAATACTATCACAGGGAAAGTGCTATGGTTCAAAAAGGGCCCTGAACCGATTGGTCCACCGGGTGAGGTGAATAGGGTCACCCATAGGTTTTTCAAGCAAAAAATTGAATATCTCCTATTCAACACTAGCGTGGACCAAATGGGTCACGAATCTTTAAAAAAAAAGTGTTTTCCAAAACCACCAGTATTTTTTTTTTTTTTTTACAATTTTTTCGGGCTGTACAACAAAAAAGCGAATTTCTCAATAACTTGTTTATTTATAAAAAGTGGAATAAATATTTATTCAGTCTTTAAATGCTATTTATCACGTGAAATGACTGATATATTGAGTAGGTAAACATTAACCATGACTGAACATTATTCTAAACCAAATAAATTATCACAATCGAGGAATGTTTAAGCTCGAAAATTGGAAGGAACTAGAAGAATTAGAAAAAAACTGACTCATAAAATTAACTGACTGAAGGCACTAGAATTAAAAATCACAATGAAGAATCAAGTTTAAAAAAATCACAATGAAGAATCAAGAATGATTGAATCAATTAAAAATCACAATGAAGAATCAAGTTAAAACTTGATTGAGACTCAATGCATCACAATTGGGAAGCTCCAAATCACTCCAAATGAGTGGCATCAACCATGAAGTGGTAGTGTCCTCGTTGAAGCTTCTTCAACCTTATAATCACTCCTCAGACAAACAAAAAGTTGCTGACCCGATTCGCCCCACTTTTGCCCCAAAACTGCCTCCTGGCGAAAAAAAAATCAAAAAAAATTGAAAGGTTAATGCCACTGCTGTCAAATTCGGAGGGAATTATCTAAACAAGTTCAGGGTTGTGTTATCACAAGGACAGGCTGCCTACCTTCACACAGTTGGCGGGGTGAACAAAGTTTGTGGGCTATTGTAAAACAGCTGATTTAGGCATCGCTATTTTCATAGCCGGGTAGCACCCATGGCGGACAGTAGATCGTTAGCTAATCGATAAATTGACGCATCGATACCTAAGGAATCGAATGCCGTTTGGATCGCCTCGATATCTTTGTCCGTTGCCGATATTTTTCGATTTTAGTAATTTCCCCGAAAATTGACCCTATTCACCCCACTGACCCGATTCGCCCCACCTTACGGTATTCCCCATTAACCAAGTGGCGAGTGAGCATGTTCTACACTAGCGAATTAGCATACCAGACTTACTAAAATTCTAAAATAGGATACCAATTACCTAAAACTTGAACAAGTAGCAATGCAGTAATAATCCAACAAACCTGAAGAGATATCTTCTGAGTCACATCAGGTGGCCCATCACTGAAGTAAAATATCAAAAGATCATCAACGTCAATCTGGGAGAAAGATTTCAATGGTACACCAGGTTGCCCACGTCTCTCTATTCTCCCTTCGATATCATTTATCACCGTATAGGATAACTTTGATCTTGGACTATCAGGATCAGATGCATTCAGGATAGATGGTGAAAGAAGCTTCCTTGTACCCTGAACAAACCAATTATGATCAAACATCAATCATGCATAGCACGATGATAAGAGTATTCATGGGAAACCACAATATATAATTTATATCTCAATAATATTTTCACTACAAATAATAGTAACTTGGCCAATGACATGAAAATATTTCTGTAATACATCATACATAAATAGATATCATAAATCATTTAAATAGTTCATTTAAACAGTCAGTAACAAGAGTTTTCTGTCAACAAGATCAGTGTGCTTGAGAGATGTCACCAGTTTGCAGTTGCCTTTTGGGTACTGGCCAAGCAGTGAAACAATGGTAAAATAAATTTGAAATGGGCGGGAACCGCCCAATACGAACTCGCTTTGCCAGACCCTCTAGCCCATCCCGTCCAATGTTTGTCTATAGGCCGTGCGTGAGAATATTGCCTTCCGACCCTGCACTCTATAGGAGGATGGGAGAAGTTGAGGGCTCGGCAGCCTGAGTGGGATGCAATGTTGGGACTTTTACTCTGTTATGTTGGCAGCCATGCTGCCATTCCAAGCCAGCTCATTCCATTCCCGTATCGTGTTTTCCTCGTTATCTTGCTTTTCGTTTCACCATCCTACCTATATCGTCGTAATAACCCTTCTTATTTTAACTGTGAGTATCATCTCAATCCCCGTCATCCCATTTTTGAACTGTGAGTATCATCACAATCCCCCATACCTGTCAGTTTCCGTGTGTCGCCTACACAAATCTCGCGATGGAAGATCAACCTTCATGGTCAGCAAGAAACCGGAAACCTGCTATCGCAAGAGGCAGGGCTCTAAGGAGTCAGGCACGAGAAATTGTGTAGAATTTGTGCCAGTATTTTACGAGGAAGAAGAAAGAGGATGACGCGAAATACAACGTTCGCGATGTGACTAGTGCAGCGACGGGCGTCTCGGCGAGAACAGTCGGCAACATTATGAAGGAAGCTGGAAACCAAACAACATCAGATCGGGCGACACCTTTGTTTGTTACGCCAACCAAGTCCACACCGCACAAGAAGGTCATCACTGCTGATGAATTCACCGATGCTGCTATACGAAACAAGATACGTGAATTCTACATTGTTCGGAAAGAGTGCCTTTCATTGAAAACACTTTGTGCGGAATTGGCGAGTGACGGAGTTCTCGAGTGTGGTAGAAGTTACCTTCGGAAACGACTGGTTAGTAGTGGTTTTAGGTGGAAGAAATGTCAGTCCAACTGAAACGTTTTGGTCCAACGACCCGCAATTGCAGCTTGGCGAGCAAGGTACCTACGAACGATCAATACCTACCGCATGCAAGAGAAAAACATCGTTTATCTCGAAGAAACCTATGTTCAAGCATCCCACGGCGTCTCGGCCTGTTGGCAATCCGATGAGGAGTTGGGAGCCCTCAAACAAATTGGAAAGGGTGACCGACTGATCGTCGTTCACGGCGGTGGTGAAAAAGGGTTTGTGCCAAACGCATTGCTGATTTTCAAGGCCTCGTTTAGATCTGCATTCTTTGATGAACTTCGACAATTTTTCTAAGTGGCTCACGCTTAAGTTCTTCCCGAATTTGCCCGCGGATTCGGTCGTGGTGATGGACAACGCTAAATACCATTGTGTGCAGACCAACAAAAGACCTAACAGTTTGAATCTGAAGGCAGATGTAATTTCGCGGTTGACGAGTAATAATGTGCAGTTCGACGAAAAATTAACTAAAGCCGAGCTTTTACTTCTGGTGGAAAATTCGTCTGTCGAAGAGACTTATAAGGTCGACGAAATCATCAGAGACGCAGGCCATCATCCCCTCCACCTCCCCCCATATCATCCCGACTTGAACCCAATCAAACTGGTGTGGGGTGATATAAAGGGTAAACTCGCGCGGGAATCTGTTGGCACCCCACTAGGTCAAAAAGAAGTACAACTGAGAAAATATTTCTCTGAGCTCTCTACAGAAAAGTGGGCAAATGTGTGTGGACACATGAAAAAAATTGAAGAAGACTACCGTCAAAAAGATCACTTAGTCGAATCGGAGATCAATAGTTTCATCATTAATATGGGGGGGGGGGGCTTCTGATACTGATAGCAGTTCCGATGAGGATTCGGATTTTTCTGATTAGAAGTTTTACGTACCACAGTTAAATTACGTAAGTACTAAATAAATGAATAATAATATGTACTAAATAAATAAATAATAAAATAACATTTGTTTCCAATCTTTCTTTTTATACCTACCTACCTTCAAAAAATTTTCCTTATTTACCTCATTGTACCTTTTCAAAAAAGTACTCCTAATTTTCAAGAAAACATTTCATAGAAAAATCCTATTACACACGAGTTTGTCTGTCAGCTCAAAGGAGTCACGCTCAGGGGTCCGATTTTACAAAAATCGGGAAAATGCTACGTTCATTCACTATGGTAGGTACCTATGGCTTTTATGACAGTATCAATTTTTATAACGAAAAAAGTTAAGTTTTTATTACGGTTCACACTCTCAGCTGGAAAAAGGATTACAGAGGGAAAGTGCTGCCACTGGACAGGGGCAAAACAAAAAAAAAAACGGGGAATTCCGTGTTGAAAATGATTTCCACGTTCTCCGTCAGATGGCAGGGTCGGAAGGCAATATTCTAGCACACGGCCTATAGCAGTCTAGTTCAATGTTTCAACCCTTTCTTTTTTTGTTTTGTTTTGTTAGATTATCCCTGAATTTGTTGTATTTGTTTACTTGTTTCCCTTTTTTATCCCCCAAACCACTCTTCTCCAAGTCCTGTGACTGTGCTCATCAGTGGAGAGGTGCTAACGACGTGTATCAGAAGCATCCACACTGTTTCGTAAAGGACAGTAAGGAAAAACGCCACAGAGCTAAGAAGGGTTGCACCTAACCAAATTCCCGAAAAGGGACTTTAAAATCGGTAAGGACAACTGAAATCTAAAATAAGATGCTCTAGTTGAACAAGGCCTTTACTCGTGAGTGGCACTCCCATGCTACCAAAGGGACAGGCTGTAATGCCTAATTCAACCTGTTGAATGCATTCACACTACAAATTCAACATGAGAGCTGAATACTGAGGAGATGACACCACCTACATGTAAGGCTTGTCGAAGGTTTAATAAAAAAGCTCTTTATGCCACCAAGGCCAACGACAGGCCCAAAACACAGGTGCAAAAAGGTAATGACACGGAAGTTGCTCAACATTTTATACATCCAAATAGTCAGTAGAAAAATGTATATACGAGTACTGTACCTCTACAGCAGTCATGGGTTGTGAACGCTGACCTGAAGCAAACAACAATAAGGACAGAATTTTATTTGGGAAGATGAGGAGGGAACGCAGGTTGAAGGTGTTTGAATATCTGAGGACTGGCTTGGGGTCCTAGGTAACTCAGTACCTTGGTTGAGGAGGTCGTTTACAAAATACCTAGCATAAATCTTGTGATGTGATGATTATTATATATTACACATACCCAAATAACATTACATATACCTATTACATATTATATGCACAAGTCAAGGAAAGAAATTAATGGCATAAACAAAATTAACCGCTCAGTGGTGAGCTCCGAAAGATTAGTAGGATTAGTAGGAGAGCTTCTTCCTGCCGAGGCGTTGAAGGAAGAGAATTACCTGGATTGGGGGTACGTCAAATGGGTTATGACAACCTCCTTGCAGAAGCTAACACTGAAACACACACACTTGTGTGTTGCCCTACAGAGAAACGTGGTAGCTATGCCAGTGGCCCCCAAGCCACCTGTATGGGGAGATTCCCTCCTAGTTACCTTCAGCTAGGCAATGAACCCTTGACATTAGAAAAACGTATCTTTCAATAGGTAAAAGTTGCTGTTACATTCATGTTGATGACCTTCATTTGTATTTGTACTTACTCTGTACTGAGATGAGATTATCTGGAAAGTGGCTAGTGAAGAGTACCAGGGCTGGGTTGGCCAGTCAGGTGCTACAAAGATCCCAGTGGCTTGATCTGACCCTGTTTTCCAACGCACTAAGCTAACTACTAAGAACAGGGAGGGAAGGGGAGTACGTAAAAGGAAAAAGTTGCCAGGGAAATGTGAAAGCGTCAAATAGTGGGCCTCCAAGAAGAAACCATTACCAATTCTTAGCTAACTCTTGAACCTACATGAATCCTCTGCTATCCCACAATTTGGGCGGGGCAACAATGATCTCGTCACAAGATTTGTGCAAGTTATCTTTTGTAAACGACCTCCTCATCCAAGATACTCAGTTATCTGGGACCCCAAGCCAGTCCTCAGATATTCAGGCAGTCTCCACTGGATTCCCTCCCCACCTTCCCTAAGAAATCCTCTGTTACTCTGGTTGGCTTCAGGCGGAAAAATACATTTCTCTGCTGATTTGTCTACTTGGATAGATGAACTGTTGAAACCTCAAATCCAGGTTGCTCAGGCATTACGACATCCATTTGGCATACATTCCACTGCCTCACAGTCATTTGGCCCCACTGGCGTAAAGAGCTTGTTCATTATATTTTCAATGAGCCAAACCCGTGCATCAGTACAGACATTAGCCAGATGGACAAAGGATATATAATGCCGGCCATTTGTGTCCCAGTACTTACAGTCAAAAGTGAAGCAAACTAAACTAAACGAACTAAATCACTCGCGAAGAAATCGTGGAAACCCATTTCAAAGAAAAGCGGAGTTATTGAAAAAATAGTCCATTTCCACTAATACAAGAAAAACACGAAAAACACTGTTATACCGGTTTCGGTGATCAAACCATCGTCAGTAACAAACAATAACTCTGTTTGTTACTGACGATGGCTTGATCACCGAAACTGGTATAACAGTGTTTTTCGTGTTTTTCTTGTATTAGTGGAAACAAGACTATTTTTTCAATAACTCCGCTTTTCTTTAAGTGAAGCAAGTGTGTGTGGGGGGGGGGGGGGGGTATTATCGATAAAATGTTGAATGTGGCTGGATGCACAGAGAATTCTGGTGTGTTCACAAACCCATTCATTATCTCTTGAGCAGTTCTGTGTTGGGACTTCAAATTATGTTTAATTTTCCCATCATGCTGAATCAAAAAAACAAAATGTTTTGCATTTAATGTGTTAGTTTTTAGTGAATTTGTACTTAAACAGACAATTCCCAAGAACAATTGCCTAACAAGTTTGCACTTAATCTCATTCATTCTTGTTCTCATTCTTTCAAGTTTATAACTTAAATCACTTGCGGCGGAGTAGTGGAAATCCATAGCAAAAAACTACAGGATAAAAATAGAAATAGTCTATTTCCATTTTTATCCTGTGGTTTTTTGTCTTTCAAGTTTGTTCTTCTCCCACAAGTTTAAATTTTCCATATTATATTCATACAGTTGTTTGGCCTTTAAAGCATGTATTCATGTTCATCATTTATGATTTGGTAGCCCAGTTCTGGCTTATTATTCTGTGAATAATGCACCTATGTATTCGCTCAGCAAAAAAGTTTTTCGAACCTCCTCAAAATTTTTTCTTTTGCGTTTCAAAGTGTGTAGATTCCAAAACTCCTGGCCACCGTGCCATCCATATCTACATAATTTTTGGTCTAAAAAATTCGTTCTTTCGCACAAAGGCTCCATTTGGGCCCTAGTTGTGTCCCAAAACTTTGCAGCCACGTCAGAATCTACCCAAGGGTGCTATGGGTGAAAAATGGGTGTAAATAGTTTTTTGGTGTTTTAGTAACATGAGCTTGTGAGGCATAATTTTTCATGTATTCTAGGGCGAGGAGACCGAATATGAAATCGATCTTGACCAAAGAGTGGAAAATTGAGGTTCTAACAAGTTTCAGCTCCATAAATTCATTATTTATGAGTCAAAAACCTGGGAAATTGTCTGAAACCACTACTAATTTGTATAATAACACTAAAAGTAGTACTAACAGGTGAATCAAGATAATTAAATGGCACTATCAATGACCAAAGATAATTTGTCAAAAATAGGAGCCTGTATCGAGTTTTCGGGGGCCAAAAATGGTGAAAACCATCAAAAATAGCTAATTCACATGAAAGAAATAATAAACGAACAGCCAACATTTCTGTACGTATGACCAATAGAATAATAATCTAATAATAATACACCTATGTACTCGCTCAGCAAAAAAAAAAAAATTCACCCCCCCCCCCCCCGAAATAATCCACACAAAATGTATTGTTTTACGAAGAAAAACGGAGTTATTGAAAAAATAGTCCATTTCCACTAATACACGAAAAACGCAAAAAACACTGTTACACCGGTTTCGGTGATCAAACCATCGTCAGTAACAAACAATAACAATTTTCTTTTACGTTTCAAGGTGAGTAGATTCCAAAAATGCTGTCCGCCGTGTCATCCATATCTACTTTATTTTTGGTCTAAAAAATTCGTAGTTTCGCACACAGGCTCCATTTGGGCTCTAGTTGTGCTCCAAAGGTCGGCAGCCCGATCAGTATACACCCAGGGGTGTTATGGGTGAAAAATGGGTGTAAAATAGGGGGTTTCGAGGGTTTTTTTGAGCCTCTAATGAACATGAGCTAGTGAGGTATTGTTTGACATGTTTCACATTGATCGCGAACCACCAGGAGCATTCTACGTTTCGTTTGCACCAAAAAGCTTTGTCAACATGATTGTGAATGAAATGGTATACATCCAGCCCGGACATCATTGCTAGGGAACACCCGATTATAACCACGCATGGCTGAATGAAATCGAGTTGGCTGTTACATGATACTATTTCATTTGAAGAATGATGATTATTTTGGATTTTGTTGATAGGTAGGTAGGTAGGTACTTTTGTAACTTGAGCAAACGCAATACTTCATGAATAACAACAAATAATCAGTGGTAGTTCAACCCACCGAATATTTATGTAACTGCCATTCCCCGGCCGGTTCAAATACTCGATTTTGGACTTCAGTGGGGGGACCACGAGGGTAGGTATTGACCACAGAAAACAGTAAACAGAAGGGGCACGTACAGGTAAACAGTAAACCGTTGCGTAATAATTTCCCGTTTTTGATTTATTATTTGGTGAATAATACACCCCTTCAAAACCTTGTTGAAAAACCTTTTTGTAACACCCCTTCAAAATTTTTTATTTTGCGTTTCAAGGTGCATAGATTCAGAAAATGCAATGTCCGTCCGCCGTATCATGCATACCGGCTTCATTTTCAGTCTAAAAAATTCGTTCTTTCTCATACATGCTCCATTTGGGCCCTCGTTGAGTACCGAAACTTTGCAGCCTGATCGGAATATACCCAGGGGTGTTATGAGCGTAGGTAGGTATTTTTTATATCATAATGTATTAAAGGAGGTATTTTTTGTGTTATTTGTGTTTTAGTAACATGAGCTTTTGAGGTATCGTTTTCCATGTTTTTTAGGACGAGAAAACCGAATATGAAGTCGATTTTGACCTAAGATTGGAAAATTGAGGTTCTAACGAAGTTTCAGCCTTAAATTAACGTTAAATTTTGATCTAAAATTGTCGTTCTTCCGCACACAGTATGGGTCCCCATTTGGGAACACATTTGGGTCCTAGTTGTACTCCAAAGCTCGGCAGCCCGATCAGAATACACCCAGGGGTGTTATGGGAGAAAAATAGGGGGTTCGAGGTTTTTTTTTTTGAGGTTTTAGTGAACATGAGCTTGAGATGTATCATTTTTCATGTTTTTTAGGGCGAGAAGTCCGAATATGAAGTTGATTTTGATCAACGAGTGAAGAATTGAGGTTGTAATGAAGGTTAAGCTCCCGAAATTCATTTTTTATGAGTCCGATAGAATAATAAACCCAAGTAACAAGGACTTTGCAGCGTTTTTTTGTGTGTGTGAGCTTCAAACGATTAGCACACATGTGACATCTCCCTTACACCTTTGAATGTATTAGCCTTTCAGCCCAACATTAGCTGCAGGCCGAGTAGGATTATATCAAGGGCGAGAGAGACAGTGAGAGATATCTCAATCCCAACACACTGGAAGGAGTAGTTATTCAAGGAGTGAATTGGATGTTCCCAGTCTCTCATCCTGTTCATCTGCATATAATATTTTTCCATTTTTTTACTCTTAGTCTCATTCTTTAAAATCAATGAGCTCCTGGGGTGAATATGGACGCAATGACCTAGAAGGCCAAGGGAAGCAAGTTCGGATTAGGCGGTTCCCACCCATTTAGAATTTCATTCGCGATTATTTTGTGGCTCTGGCCGTAATCCATTGGCAAAGCTACACAATTGTGACACCTCTCTCATGCCCTGAATATAATCCCACTCGGCCTGACACTACAGCTGGGCTGAGTGGCAATCAACATCTGCTGAATCACAGGTCAAAGAGTCACAACATGCCATAACGAAAACGAAGCAACCTCTTTTTGTAAGGCAGCAACATGAGTTCTCAAACGAGTAGAGCAGAAGATTCAATGTGAACAGTCTTAAAACAGAAAAAACGAAATACATAATTA
Source organism: Leptopterna dolabrata (assembly GCA_954871275.1). Lineage (NCBI taxonomy): Eukaryota > Metazoa > Arthropoda > Insecta > Hemiptera > Miridae > Leptopterna > Leptopterna dolabrata. The sequence goes on from OX940974.1 coordinate 22,423,909, forward strand.
CTTACGTATTAGAAAGCTTGCTGATCTCGGATGGTGTGCAATAACGATTTCAGCGAGGTTAAAGCATGCCAAAACTAAAATTCATAAGTTAATAAAAAATAAAAATTAAGAATTACACACAAATCAATGGAACAGAACATAAAATAATAGTACTTAGCAAACCAATGAATTAACTACATATAAAATATAGAACAGTGACGAGGAAACACTATTTTGAGGGATAAATCTGTGCATTGTAGGCACTGATGATTTCAACTTGACAACTTGTGAACCATCATATATGAGGTGAAATCAATAATTACATTAAATTATACGGAATTTGAAGGGTTGGCTCTATCCCAAGGTTCTCTTAAGAAATTGATGACTGGGGGATAACACATTCATCAGATGACAGGCCTAAGCAATCAAAATGCGTCATGCCTTGAATTCTCGTAAGATCTCATGCAACAATGAGATAGAAACCATTCACTGAATGTGCAGTAAGGATTGTGGGACAGAATCCTACTTCAACTATGACGGGATTAGGAGACTATAATTCTCAAAAACATCAGCAATCAATTCCTGATGATTAATATGGATACCTATTTTTAGTAGTCCACCACCCTCTGCTGAACCATTACAGTAACGATAGATGATCAGAATACTAATAATGAATTACTATTTCTTCCAATTTATCCAAATCCTCCTTCCTGAGAAAATGAGGGTTGAAAATACGAGTGTTTTGGTATAGAGCTCTACAGCAAACGAGGGTTTGGTGTAGAGGGTGTATACCCAACTCCACAGAGGAGTGGATTTCATGAAAATTTTCAAATGGCAACCTTGACTGTGTGCATTCTGAATGTGAAAATTTCGCCCAGATGTGCAAAAGAAAGTGAGAAGCTAACTTCGTTTCTCAAAAAGGGAACCCCCCCCCCCTTTTGTGCACATAACGTACCCCATATGATTGGTTACCCAAAACATTACACCTCTGAACCCTTTATGTCTCATTTAGGTACTTACCCAAGCGAAATATTACTTGGAATCGGTGGGAAGGAGGGGGAGGGGGCTGAAATAGGCTTAGGTAAGTTCTAAAACGAGGAATTAACGTATCCCCAGGATTCAATATTGAAAAAACATCAAAATTATGCGCAACACAGGGGTTCAGAGGTGGAAATTAAGGAGCAACCACCAAAATTGCGCACATTTCTCAACGAAATGTCGTGTAGAATCCACAATTAAAAAAAGTATTTGAAGTACCTAATATTACTATGATTTGAGTAACTATTTGATTAAGAAAGCTAAATGAAATCTATCATATTTTAGAAGTATATACTTGAAAACATCAGGAGAGAGGCATCAATCTACTTTCCATACCCACACTCGGGCGATATGAGTACTATGGGTCGTATCCTTGAAGCTGTTGTCTAGTACAGCACATGGTTTTTAAAATATTGTTATTAGTAGATATGTGAATGTATTTTGTGACTGAATATCAAAGCAACGGCTCGAACATTTTAATTAAATTTATATTAAATTGGGAAGTTGGGGGGGGGGGGGGGGTCAAAAATATGCTTAAAACGGCGGATCATGAAACGGCCCTATTCTTCATGAGTTGGGTGAGGGTGAATTCTTAGCAGGACACCTGTATACAGACACTTGTTCAAAACTTGCATCAAACCGAATTTGAAAATTATGGCAGTTTCTTAATGATAATTATTATTAAGTTAAGAAACACGAATATTCATTTTCGAAAATCCACTTTTTTTTAAATATTCAACTTTCAATTCATTTACTCAATTCAAACATGGAAAGACATGCAAATATACAAAATCAAAACCAACACTATCAGCAACAGACAGTTCATCCTCCAAACTACTTAGTCAATGAGCAAGTGACACAACTGGAAATAGGTTTTTGCGACTTCTGAAGCCCTACAAATACACTTCTCCATTTGTTAACCAAACACGTTGGCTATAGAATGTTCAAAAAGTTTTTTTTTCTTAGCCTAATAATTATGACTACTACGAGTTGAGTAACGATTCGATTAACAAACCTAAATGAAATCTATCATATTTTAAATTACTTCATTATCACTGACAACTTGGTAAAAGAAAGCAGACTGCAAGATGATAAACTCTAACTGTCATCTGTGACACATGTATGATGACCATCAACCCTGTTCAAAATTCATAGAAACGTTTCATAAAACTAATCAAAATTCTTAAAAACTTTTCATAAAACTGTTCAAAATTCATAAAAACTGTTCACAAAAATTCATAAAACTGTTCAAAATTCACAAAATACCAATCAGAAAGCAATTGTGCCACTTTTTCATTGATATATTTTTAGAATGAATTTCTACATCATGTTCATATTACGAAACTAATTAGTAGGATGAATTATTTAATCTCAAGCTGCCTTCAAACTACAATGAAGACAATTAAGTAAGTGGTACCTACATGAAGTCTGGATGCACAGGATTGGATGGAATAATGTACCAAAGACTACCATTAAACACAAACTTGAAAAACTTATGAGAGAAAGGAGATACCATTGCCAGATGAAGGGTCTTGGATGATGATATGACCAGAGATGGAGGGTCGTTCACAGCTGTAATATTTATGTACACTTTGAATCTGTGTTGGCCTTGGAGATAGCTTGGTAGAACAAAATTGGGTCCGGGAGATAGTTCTAGATCCAGTGATAAGCTGTCTGAAGTACTTTCAGAACCATCATGTACATAGCGAACCTGTGGCAAATAGCCAAGATTCAATTAACACCATGATGGAAGACACTAACGACACAGAATATTATAAAAATGTATAAATACCTTATCACGGATCAGATCAAGGAGCGTAAAGGTCTGAAGGGATCCAGCCTTTTCCCATACTTCAACAGCAAGGCGACCGTGCTTGGGTAACTGAGATGGTACGGTTGTAAACAGAACACCAGAATCACGAATTCCATATTTTGCATAGTCAAGGACTACATTAATGTGAGAGGATGTCAAAAGAATATTTTGACCTTCAAATATTGTAAGAGGCGTCAGTTCAAGCAATTCCAGTTGCATAGTTTTGCTGTAAACCTAAGAATAGGAAGACAAATACCATCTCTAGGTCATCTGGTTCTCCACAGCAGTACATAATAAGGTGTTGAGTTAGAAAGCATACCGTATATGAGTGATGAAAATCTTTCCTAGAGCAATCGGCCTCATCACATAAACACAGGAATGAACTGATCCCGCGAGGTACGCAGGTTGCCCCATGCTTACAAGGATCATCATTACAAGGGTATGACCATATGCAGCTAGCCAGTAAGCCCTGAGTAATCTGAAAATCAATCAACCTATGAAAAACTACTCCTCCTTCCTCACACCGCTGATGTTCCAACCTGGCAGATACCTATATATAGCATTTCCAAGTCAAATTCAACCTCTTCCCAACCAAAGTCGACATTTTCCAAACCAAATTCAACTTTTTCCATTTCAAATTCGACTTTTTCCATTTCAAATTCAATCTTCCCCGACTTCAGCAAAAAATATAAATTTTAATAAACTGAACTGTGAACCCCATTACTAACTTTTTGTTGCATTATTTAAGGCTTAAATTGAACAACACTATAGTGATTCAGTGCAGGTACTGGGCACGTGTTTTTTATTTTTATTTGTTTCATTACAGTTTACAATTTTCATTTTGTGAACCTTCAACTGAAGTAAGGAACATAACTTCGGCAAATTCTTTGTTTTGTACAAAGAAAATTACTTATTTAATGCCTGTTTCGATGCCCGTCAAACCTTCAGATTAATCTAACGCACCACATCTGATGTCATACAAAATAGTGAGTGAGTTTACACTCACTACTTCATATGACATCAGATGGGGTGCGTTAGATTATCGGAAGGTTTGATGGGCAACGAAATAGACATTAAATTAGTAATTTTCTTTGTGCAACACGAAGAATTTGCCGAAGTTATGTTCCTTACTTCAGTTGAAGGTTCACAAAATGAAAACTGTAAATTGTAATGAAACAAATAAAAATAAAAAACACACGTGCCCAGTACCCGCACTGAATCACTATAGCGTTGTTCAATTTAAGCCTTAAATAATGCAACAAAAAGCTAGTAATGGGGTTCACAATTCGGTTTATTAAAATTTATATTTTTTGCTGAAGTCGAGGAAGGTTGAATTTGAAACAGAAAAAGTTGATTTTGACTTGGAAAAAGTTGAATTTGAAATGGAAAAGGTTGAATTTGGTTTGGAAAAGGTTGAATTTGACATGGAAACGCTATACATCGTTTTCTTCGTTTTTGAGGTTTTGGTACTACTACATACATTCATATTTTCAAGGCGGATCTGATGGTAGTATTCGTTTTAAAATTACCTCCAAAAAATGCGTGGAAATCATCAATGAAGTAACATAGCTTATCTCAAAAAGCTCAAGCTCAAGTACAGCTCTCGCAACTTTCATCTTGGTAAGTAGGCGCAGAAATGAAATTTCTACATCAATTTTTGTACTGAAGAGTTAAAATAGCTATGAGAATACTTAACTGAATACTTTTCTTTGAGATCTGCCGACCAAAGTCTGATTATTTGATGCTCAAAACTTAGTTACTGAGATACAACATCTTTTCATCTGAAATTTTGGCTTCCCTCAGATTTTTCTGAATTTTAGACTTCCCTCAGACTAAGGACTTTGAATAGGGTAACTCAATTATTTCTACTTTGACGTTTTGTACCAACGAAAAACTACATGACTCTGAAAGTATTGAAGGCAATTTCAAGTAGCAGAACTTGTAATGGATAATGAGAAATCATATTATGTCTCTCCTGTAAGATTAAAAAATTGAGATACACGAGGTTGGTTGGGCAACGACGAAGTACGAATATTATCCATTTTATTTATGGGAAGGATACTTATATGTTGTATTATTTGATGAAAATGCAAGATAAATATGTGAAACTACAAAGGGAACTTCCTAGATAAGGAATTAAATTAACTCAATAAATAAAATACCACCTTTGCTTGAGGGAGACCAACATCTTGCATCGACATTCTTATGTTCTTGATACACCCTTTCAAGCTGGTATCAGCAGTTTTCAGACCTTGCCCAAGAGCACGAGCTCTACGATTAAGTACAATGCCGCCCACATAAACCTGTTGAAAGAGAAAATAATTTAATACCTAATTCATAATAAAAATAATTTATTTTCCGATTTGTGAACAGACTGAGGTCTGGGCTGAATCACCGTATCAACATAGATACTACGCATATCATGGGGTAGATGCAATGCAATGGATGAATGATTTGCAATCAAGTTAATACGCAACAGTGATTTGATTCAAGGCCTTAATGGATTAAGAAACAAGTGGGAAATATACTGTATACTGTTTACAGAATGGACAGCTGATGACTTATTAGGTAGTTGGTCAACGCGTACATCTTTGTGACCTAATAAGAGTGGGAAAGACCTTTTAACTCTCTGGTTCTAATGACGAAACTTTTTTCTTCTTTTTCCACGTGGTTTCTACACCTTGTCCAAGTGTGAGGCTTTAAATAAATCAAAAATGCGTTTTTTGTATTTTTACAGCATGTCACTACTATGCCTAAGTGCTTCACAATGGGGAAGTCCATTTTTTATTATTTTAATAACCCAGAAGTATATTGCTTGGGGTTAACAAAAATCGGGTCTGCATGTCGACAAAATGTTAACATACAATTAGAGGAGCAAATAGAAATTGGGAGTTTGAAAAAAAGGCGAAGTAGAGATAATTCACTGCCTCCTCGACCTTCACAAAAACAAGATCTAGTATCTGGGACAAATTAAAACAGAGCAAACAAGATCGAGATGGAAATAACATAATAGCTGAGGTTTCTGTAACGTTACTTGACCCCTCTTGAATGATAAAGCAACATTAGACAGAATGAGTGGAGACCTTAATCGCCGGTTGAAAGATCGGAAAAACAGAGGGAAAAATCGACCCAATGTGTGGAGGCCTGTGGAGGGCCTCAAAGGACGTAGTAATGCTGCAGTTGGCAGCCTGTTTCATTATGAGTGAGAATCGATGTGTGTAGGCTCTTCCACTACTAAAATGCTGCTACAGGCTTCACGTAAGTTTTATATGGTACGTACTATAAGCTTTAGTTAACAGCACCAAAGTTAGATGATGTTGTTATCTGTTTCACCAGACTCAGCCCAGTGTATCTTTCTCTTTGTGTCAACGACTTCAGACTAACGTCCTAGACGACTTAACCTCTACTTTTTGCAATAAGTGTAGGTTATTATATCACGTGGGCATTCATCAAGGCTGCCCTCGCCACCACCACCACTATCCATATTAATTTTTGCAATAAGTGTAGGTTATTATATCACGTGGGCATTCATCAAGGCTGCCCTCGCCACCACCACCACTATCCATATTAAGGATAATTTATATGAAAAACAGTTTAACAACAAATAATTTACTTACCACAAATCCCAAGTCAAAAAATTTTGTAGCACTCAAGGTCAGTTTCTGTTTGGTGGATTTATTGTCGACTATGAGTTGTGCCATGTTGGGATTGAAAATGATTATGATATGATGCCACACACCATCGGCTACTCTAACGTCACTGATAACTTCTGCTGGTCCTCCGCCCTTATCCAAAATGACGTGAACTCGACCGCCAATCAGCTCGACACCAACAAAATCGGAGTTTTCCCCACCCCCAGTCGTATAGAATACAACCCCATCAGTCGAGACAGTCTTAATCTCCAACTCCCACCTGAAAAATATGAATGAACATGTAACAAAGTACGCATAAAACTAGGGGGAATGGGCAATTTTCATGGATTTTTTAAATTTTCTGTACGGTAATTGCTTAAAAGAAAAAATAATGAAGTCTTAGGACAAAAACAGTGTACCTATAATTTTAGAAAATTTATTGAAATAATGAGTTTGTTCTATGGCGGGAAAGTTACAAGTAGAAGGGTGTCGCCTCTCACTGGTAAATCCATACAGCGAGACCGAATGAACAACACCCAAAACAAAGCCTGAAAAGTTGCTACAGTTGTAATAATATTCTTTTTAGGTTTTGCTACTCGTTTGCATGTCTATGTCCACCACTCCATCGTCTGTAACATGACGCGTTCTGGTTCACATTTCGTGTTTTCATTTATTTAAATTTCATGTCATGTGCATGACAGCACATTCTTTTGTGATGCCGTTCTTTTCTTGTAAAGTGGAAAAGGATTTCTCCAGAGCCTTCGGAATGCCGCCTTTTATTCAAACATTTTAGTCCTGATATTTTAGTCCTAGTCTTCTCCACTCCAGAATGATGAAATATTTTTTTTTCTTAATTTTAACCACTATCGTGTTAACATTATTCATATACCACTCCTGCACTAGTATAAGATTTTCACCAGTAAAGATGGAGAAACCGAGCTACGCATTACAAGGGACACAGCCAAGTACCAAGCTCCAACGGTTATTCCGACGGGATCTGAGGAGGATAGATGGGCCTATAAATACGCCCAAATGCCTAGCTCGGTATCATTCATCCTATTTCTCTCAAATGAATGCCTTCTCTCTCGAATCTTGCCTTCTCACTCATCCAGCCTCTTTCATCGGTGGTGAAAACCGAACGAAAGCATCACCTCAAAATACTCCTCGAGGTGCAAACTGGATGAGTATTTTTCCAGGTATCCATCAACAGTTAAAACCAGGTGGATATCTCCCTCGTCTTTCAAATATTCAACGATGGTGCAAACCGGGCGAATATTTTACCTAAATTCCTGGAGGCATATCCAAGGATGTGAAAACCGAACGGATACAACTCCTTTCATAATTCTACCTAACTCTCAATCCTCTCAAATTCAAAACCTCTTCCAAATTCGAAAGTCTAACATCAAATTTTATTTCCCATAAAATGTTATATTGCAAACCAGGGTCATCACAACCATGTTATTACGAATACAGACAAAAATCCCCCCCCCCCCACCACACCAAGGCCCGGTTTGTTTTTGGTGAACCCATTCTTGAGGACGTGTACCAAATTTCAAACCTCGTAAACATCAGGTGTCGGAGTTATGTAAGTTTGAAAATCTGTATTTTTCAAGTTTTTGCTTTTAGTTCTTCTTGTTCTCGTAGTTCTTTGACAGGGCTACAGCCTCTCAAAAATAACGGATCAAGCTGACATTTTTCACACACATTCGCTATGATCCAAGGAAGTGCTTTTTGTGCAACTTGACCCCCTCCCCCATTTGCTATTTGAAAAAATGAGGAATATAAATATTAAGGCTGAACTATGACAGCAGTTAACAATGCAGTTAGCAATGATACAGCAGTCACCCCAATATATTTTCAATACTATTTCCATCCAAAACAATTCAGATTGTTCTTTTCTTAAACTGGCGTAATAGAAATTGTAGTTTATATTCTTACCTGTCACCAGTCCTTGGTATAGACACTGGAAGTGACATAAAGGAGCCATCGTCGACAAAACTTATTTCAGTACTAGAGCTAGCACGAAATTCTGCAGCACAGTTCCACGAGATGCCATAAGCATTCGCTTGATCTAGACGTTTCCTAGCTAAAGTCAATGGGGATACTCCATTATAAACTAGGTCCGAGATACAACCTCTTAACCAGTCTCCATGTCCAAGAAACAGCTCAGAAAACTCCCCCTGTCCTCCGATGAATAATCCATAGTTTATATTCAAAGTGAAAAATTTACCAGGAAGCTTTTCTCTGAAAACATACAAATACAGATACCTGCTGCCATTTAATATGTATTTGGAGATGAATTCATCAATGCGTTTTCCACAAGCCTTGAATCATAAGAGCGAAAGAATTCACAATACCTGGTAACGTGGATCTGATCAATGGTTAGTGTTACATCAGCATCCCGCCTTGAAAACGAAACGCTATGCCAATTCAGATCGTCCAGCTTCAAACCATGAGGGGATGAAACAACCGACTCACCAGAACCCAAATTGATGTGCACCTACAAAACAAAAAACAGCATACTTAGTACCACAATTCAATTTCAAGTCATGAATTTTTAAATGAACTACTAATGAATTAAGCATCACACTGTTCGGGGTGGCTGAGAGATTGTGTTGTTGCTGCAGGGAATATTTCCGAACGTTCAATTTGATTAGATATAGAAGTCAGTTTAGCTTTTGAAACAGTCCTGTTGTTTAGTTTCAATTAGTTAAATCCAGTTTCCTTGGCATTTCTGTCAACTAATGCCAAGGAAAATATTCATGATTCCTTCCATTAATTTCTTGTCAATTTGCAACTATATGTCTTTATATAATCTACGTTGCTAATTCATGGTTTTTGCTTGTTGATGGTCCCTTGATCCACTACTGGACGCTAAGCAGTACTCCATACCGCATTCTTGAAAATTCAAAGAGAGGGCGAGAAATTCTCGTTTGATCTTCGTGTCCACTATTAATATTCCTAGAGGAACCCCCTCCCCCCCCTTCCACCCAACACATGTGATGCCAGTACCTCAAGTCTTGGTGTCAGTCTGCTAACTTCCGAGTTTCAATATAAGCTAATTTTCGAGTTATATCCGCAGAACTGCTGGTATTACGTAATTTAGTTGATTCAGCATCCGTACCCTTAAATAACAAAGCTCGGCCCTCGGGATCTTCCGTCTCATCGTCCAATCTCTTGTGGAACGTTACTCTGCCCGCTTACGTACCGATTTCGCTCAAAATCGTGTAAATAAATTAATGTTTCTTTTAAAAAAGTCGTTCTGGTGAACTCCCAGTATTACTGGCGCAGTGACTGTAGGAACTCTCGGTTTCGTGTAAGAATATATGTAGTAACTTTTTTTTTGAAGAATTTAGAGAATGAACGGACGAATTCCGAATTCGCAAGTGCATATCACTTAAGGATCACACTCCAAATCGCGAGAGGATTATGTTAAACATCAACGTCAACATAAGACATAAGACTGTCTGAGAGAAGATGCTGGATACCTTGTGTGGACTGTAAGTAATGAAAGAACTGCGAAATTAAGCCGCCTCACATCCCTCTCAGTATTAGATTAAGAAGCCCGACCTTGGCTTATTTCTTCATTTCATTACGTATTCTGCGAGCATTTTTTTTGTCTAAGCCCGACCTTCTTGGCTTTATCTACGAATATGTTTACAATTGGCTGAATACCACGTGTTGCTGCAAAAGATCCTGTTTTGCATCCCCCCAGCAATTATCTAGCATCCAGTTAATCGACTGAATACCTTGTGTTGGTGCAAACGATCCCGTTTTGTTAGGAGTTCGATGTTAGAGGCAGAAGGCTAGGAGTTCGATGTTAGAGGCAGAAGGCAATGGGGTGTCAGGAATGGTGAGAAGTAGTTGAGGTCCCAGGTTCTTGGAGGACCGTACAGCTACTTGAAGAAGAAGAAGAAGAAATTCCCTTCATTTGGAATGGCTAGATAGCTGTAAGTAATATGTAATAATAATCCCAATACATATCAACAAAAATCTAGCTTATCACACAATCTGAAGCCTACCATCTCACTCTGTGTCGTACTCCTAGACGCCTTTTTGAGGTGCACACCTCCTAGGACGTATGAGCACGTCCTAGGACATAATAGTCGGTATTATGTCCTCCTAGGACATAATACTCTTCTGACATAATAGTCAGATACTATCGATGATGAGGAGTGAGCCAGTGGCCAAGGTTAGGAGAGCAGAACTGCCACAACTATAGCTTCTTCTTCAGAAGATGATGATGATGGTGAACCACTCATGAATATAGGTAGGTATTATACTTGAAATAGTACCTACTGCAGATAAACAGAAAGAAATGAAAATACACTCACACTCACACAAAAATGGGAACTACCCATTTTTTTGGTTTATTATTTGCAACAATGAACCTTTGGAACCGACCATCAAAACATTTTAAGCCCCCTCCCCTCCCACTTTCATGGTTTACGTTTCAAGGAACGTAGAATACGAATATCGAATAAAAATATTTCCATCCGTCTACCGCATGCTGTCTGCCATGAACCAAAATTCACGACATTATTTGGTATATGGGTCCCGTTTGGCTCTAGTTGGTCCTCGAAGCTCGGCGTTACTTTCACTCAACTCTAGGGGTGAAAAATGTATTTTGAGGTGTGGGTTTTCCTGAAATTTAAATAGTTTGAGTTGTTTCCAAATTTTTGAGACCATTTGGAGCATTATACGATGTCGCCATAAAATTTGCTACAAAATTTGCCCAAACGAGCAGGCATCAAGCTGGGTTGAGAGCGCACATCACTTGTCTCTCTGCCAGGTTACAGCCGTAGTGGAGTGGTCTAGAAGTCGGGCTCTGACATTTAAAACCAGAGGTTCGAATCCCGTTTCCGGGACCAAATATTTTTCACTTCACTTCTCTTCAGAACTACACTTGAGTTTCTTTCTGCCATTTTACCTGCTACTTGAACACTCAACGCCTGATATTAATTTGGAGTGGCGAATATGTACTAGACTACGGAGGGGCTGTGATCTATACAGAAGGGATACCTATACAGAGAGCTGTGATCTATAACAGAAGGGTGTTCTATACAGAGAGCTGTGATCTGTAACAGAAGGGTGCTCTATACAGGAGCTGTGATCTGTAACATGAGGGTGTTCTATACAAAATAATAAACCGTGTAGGGATCTGCAGCGTTTTGAGACCAAGCAGAGTTTGAAACAAGGTGGTGGAAAGAGCAAGTGGCCAGTGGTGGGGGAAAGAGAGTTGAGGAATGTCCTGTCGTGTGCCCAGAGGAACAGGACGGTACAGCAGCACTGCCAGGAACCACATTTTTCGATCCGAGAGTGATGACCGTGGATCCCGTCCCGTGCCTGCCCCATGCCATCACTGCCACGTCCCACCCGTGAGCTCATATCCATTCAAAGCGAACAAATACGACGTGTGTCCCATAGCTGTTTCCTGTCCTGAGTGAAAGAAGCTTTAAGGTTCTCACACACTAGAGAGGAGGAACAGGACAGGAAACGCCGTGAGACGTGGGATGCCGAACAGCTGCAGCTGTCCCGTCCTGTGCCTATGCCTACACTGGACAGGACGTGTTTTTGTAACAATGTACGACTTGGATCGGGAATTTTTTCTTTTTTTTCCAAAGAATTGAAATTATTGGAAGTATTTAAAAACAGATTGAGTACAACAAGTTGACAATTTATTTAGAGTGAGACCACATTTTGGAATGAACACAATTCGTATGATGAAATGTTTGAATGCCATGTACAAACTTAACTCGCGTTCGAATTTCAAAACTCAAATTCAATACTGTCTCAACACGCCACGCGAACAAAAAAATATACCAATTTGATGTAGGTAAGGAGAAGGAATTTAACTTTCCCAGCATTTTCAAACTGCGATAGGTGATCGCAAATTTACATCCAACACCATGCCTACAAACTACTTTTCTCTCAGTGTTCTGAAAAGCCAGTTATGATGAGTGATCGAAATATATTTTACTTATTTGGGTAGGTACCTACCAATGCGGGCAGCCAAGGGGAAAAGGAGTTTCAGTAGGCAATATTGCATGCCGAACCTTCCAATTATGGGATTAGATCAGTGGAAGGGTCTTGATCATTTTGAATTTGCTAAAGTTTACCTTGAGACGTCCTCCTGTCAACTTGATTAAACAGTAGTCGATATCCCCAGCGGTGAAGAGCAATAACGCGTCCGATCGTTTGGTGAATATTTTGAACTCGATATCGGTGCTGTTTTTCGCTTCCAACAAAGGAACTGATATATGACTGGCTCCATAGAACGACGCTGGAAATACAATGAAATCACAGGTTTACTGGTCTGACTAGCTGAAAACCATTTCGATTATAATCCAATAAAAACAGCGAACTAACCTGTTTCTGAATAAACATTAACTCCACAAGATAGAACAATCAAAGCGTAAAAAATGCAGATCATAGTTTATTTCAAACTCATCTCTTCAAAGATGAAATTCTAAAACCGAATATTGCGAGCACAACATCACCTATCAACTAACACGGGTCGGATTTGAGCACTACAGATGAGTGATGCGGAAAACACGGAATGAATTTAAGGATCTAACACCACCGCTTTTACAGTAGGTGCGAAAATCAGTCAAAATTCAACTTGGAAAGAACATTTAGGGACAGAGAAATATTCAAACTATCCTCATCGCAAAAGCTGATTGTCCAGTTAGATTATTGTGTGGGATAAGACTGATAACAATGGGACATTTCAAAACAAGTTGGGCACATAGGTTACAAACATACGGAGGACCATTACAGTGTTTCCACGACCTCAATTAGTTTCCCTCAGTTGGGAACAAAATTTCCCTTTTTCTTCCTCCACGTTTTTCCCTCCGTTGGAAGCGAAATTTCCCTCCAGGTAACATCCCTCCACGTTTGAATAAACCAACCGGGCTCATTGCTTAGCTGTGTAAATAGGTAGACGTACGTTATTGACAAGTGAATCAAATCAAATTTGACTGATTGTGCAATTTATTTTCATTAAGTGTCTGTAAACTGTTTCCTGTAACGTGCAAAAAAGGAGATAGGTACGTATGTCTAATTATTTTCATGAATCATCAAGGATTGGGTCCCATGTCGGTAGGTACCGTAAGGTGGGGCGAATAGGGTCACTTATCAACTTTCAACGTCTGTATTTTTTCCCCTGTTTGAGATAGAGATTTGATTCCAACGGCAATACACAGTTCCCTGCTTCTAGTTTTCATTACCATGGTCAAATAATGTAATAGTATCACAGGGAATGTGCTATGGTTCAAAAAGGGCCCTGAACCGATTGGTCCACCGGGTGAGGTGAATAGGTGAGGGTCACCCATAGGTTTTTCAAGCAAACAATTGAATATCTCCTATTCAACACTAGCGTGGACCAAATGGGTCACGAATCTTCACAAAAAAATGTTTTCCAAAACCACCAGTATTTTTTTTTTTTTTTCACCATTTTTTCGGGCTGTACAACAAAAAAACCAGTCATGCAGCATGACTTAATGAGCGAATTTTCAAAGAAATATTCGAATTAATGGCTATGGTTTTGAATAAAGGAAAACTTCTTCCTCCTACTGTTAGTACCTAAATTGAATAATTTGAAATAGATTTTTTCTTTCGTCTTCCTTCTAGTAATACGTGGGCCGGTACTTGTCTATCTATGAAGGTATCATAACAATTATATGTCAAATGGGAAATTCAAGGAGTTGTACTAATCGTTTGCCTCCCCCTTTTTTGCTTCGAACTCTCGTCTTCAATTAATACTTCTCACATTTTTCAATCTGACCACTCTAAGGGGTGGGGGGGGGGGGGGTAAGAGTTTATAGATTATCCTAGTTTTGGGTAATTTTTGCGCACTTTAAATGCTCTAATTTAAGAACGGATTTAGATATCTAAAATCCGATTTCACCATCGTGTTCAGCGTGCAAAAACCTTTAAAATGAGGGGTCACTTGTTAGAAAATAACATTTTGGGGATTTTTGGGTAATTTTTGCGCACTTTAAATGCTCTAATTTGAGAACGGATCAAGATATCTAAAATCCGATTCCACCATCGTGTTCAGCGTGCAAAAACCTTTAAAATGAGGGGTCACTTGTTGGAAAATAACATTTTGGGGATTTTTGGGTAATTTTTGCGCACTTTAAATGCGCCAAAACCCTCCTTAGAGTAGGCCAATTTCGCCCATCTTCGAACTTAGCCTTTCGATTGCCAAGATAGATTTTTTGTGCAAATTTGAGCTGTTTATCTCAATTCTATCGAGAGTTATCGTCTGGAGTGACACATATATATATATAAATATATATATACATATAAAAAAGTGTTAAATTTCAGGAATCGTTTTAGAATGGTCTGAAACGGATTTCTATGAAGAAAATTTCCAAAAATTTATATTATTTAAATTTCGAAGCCATTGCAATAGCTTCATTTTCTTTGAAAATTCGCTAAAAGCGAATTTCTCAATCACTTGTTTATTTATTAAAAGTGGAATAAATATTTATTCAGTCTTTAAATGCTATTTATCACGTGAAATTACTGATATATTGAGTAGGTAAACATTAACCATGACTGAACATTATTCTAAACCAAATAAATTATCACAATTGAGGAATGTTTAAGCTCGAAACTTGGAAGGAACTAGAAGAATTAGAAAAAACTGACTCATAAAATTAACTGACTGAAGGCACTAGAATTAAAAATCACAATGAAGAATCAAGTTTAAAAAAATCACAATGAAGAATCAAGAATGATTGAATCAATTAAAAATCACAATGAAGAATCAAGTTAAAACTTGATTGAGACTCAATGCATCACAATTGGGAAGCTCCAAATCACTCCAAATGAGTGGCATCAACCATGAAGTCATGAAGTGATAGTGTCCCCGTGAAGCTTCTTCAACCTTATAATCACTCCTCAGAAAAACAAAAAGTTGCTGACCCGATTCGCCCCACTTTTGCCACAAAACTGCCTCCCGGCGAAAAAAAAATCAAAACAAATCGAAAGGTTAATGCCACTGCTGTCAAATTCGGAGGGAATTATCTAAACAAGTTCAGGGTTGTGTTATCACGAGGACAGGCTGCCGACATTCACACAGTTGGCGGGGTGAACAAAGTTTGTGGGCTATTGTAAAACAGCTGATTTAGGCATCGCCATTTTCATAGCCGGGTAGCACCCATGGCGGACAGTAGATCGTTAGCTAATCGATAAATTGACGCATCGATACCTAAGGAATCGAATGCCGTTTGGATCGTCTCGATATCTTTGTCCGTTGCCGATATTTTTCGATTTTTGTAATTTCCCCGAAAATTGACCCTATTCACCCCACTGACCCGATTCGCCCCACCTTACGGTAGTAGGTTTGTTCCATCCGAGCGAGTTCAGTAGAACGTATTATGCGCAGATCGATCCGCGCATAAAACTGTGTTCCTACCGTGTCGGTTCCATGAACCCAAACTTCTACTTTCTACATCGACTGTACCGAACCGTGTTCCTTCCGCGTCAAGTGCAGAACAGTTCCGTACCGAGTGCGGGACTTTTCCGCACTCACGGCGATAGAGTTTTTGAAGGGAACCCAAGAGGTAACAGTTCTGTAACCTCCCCAAAATTCATTTGTTCTGTTGGTGCCGTGTCGTGACCGCGCCGTTACCGTGACTTGTGCTCCAATTCAATTCCGATTCAATTTTTTTAGTGAGAACCAAATTTGCGTTCCTACCGTCATATTTTCGAACTCGCACTCACTTGCACTCGTATCTGCACCTACCCCCACTCCACTCAGTTCCGTACTGGCGGGTGTCCCACTGATGAACTCGCACTGACGCGGATGGAACAAACCTAGTGTCTTCTTGCCGAAATAATTTCTTGTGAACAGCTGGTAGATACAAGTAGCTGCAGGAACGTAGTGATGGGCTAACACTCTTATTGCACCCTCTAGACAGAAGTTGAACATGCCTGGTGCTTCTAGGTCCCCCTGTTTCAGTCCGTTGTTAACATCGAATAGGTAGTGCGGTTTGGTCCCCTTGTACTCTTACGAGGCATTTAGAGTTCTGCAGAGTCATCCTGACCAATAACCAATTTCTTAGAGATTCCGAACATTAAAAGGTCCTTCATGAGTGCTGTCCGACTGATGCTGTCATAAGCTTGTTTTGCATCTACAAACAGGTGGTGTAGAGTTATGTCATATTCATATGACTTCTCTAAGATCTGCCGCAAAGAAAATATCTGGTCAGTCGTGGATCACCCAGGTCGGAAACTGCTGTGGTATTCACCAGTCTCTCTGTCGGCATGATGCTGGAGCCGCTTGCTAATGGCGATAGCTAAAATTTTGTACGCGACAAAGCAAAGCAGTGCCTCGGTAATTCGCGCATTCTAGTTTAGCACCCTTTTTATGAATGGGACGTATTACTGCCAAACTCCACTCTTCGGGCATCCTTTCTTCCATCCTTATGCTCCAGATCAGCTGGAATAATTCCTCAGCCAGCTCTTCTCCTCCTTGCTTGAGCAATTCAGCAGCAACTCCATCAACACCGGGTGCTCTATTGTTTTTCACGCTGTTGATGATTTCAGTTATTTCTTCCTTGTCGGGCGGCTCGTCCTCATTGTCTTCTTCAATTTCATTCAGGATACGGTCTACAGTCACCTGGTCCCGTGTCTCCTGTTCAGTTTCATCACGGTTGTGGAGTTGATGGAAATATTTGACCCGCTCAGCCTTAATGATTTCTTTGTCTGTGAGCAGTTTCCCGTTAGGGTCTTTCATAAATTCTATTCGGGGTTTGTAGCCATTCTTTATATTCCGGAATTCTCGGTGGAATCGCCTCACACAACCATCATGGTAAGACTCAGTAAGGCGTTCAAGTCTCGCAGTTTCGTACACTCTTTTCTTCTTCCTGCATATTCTTTTGGCAGTAGCCCTCTTCTCATAATATTGCCGTCTAGCAACCCTGGTTTTCCTTTGCAGCATCAACACACAAGCTTCGTTCCGAGCCTTAATCGCTTGTTCGCACTGCTCATGAAACCATTCATTTCTTGGTTGATGCTCTTGAACCCCTAGGACTTCTTCAGCTGCTGTTATGACGGATGATCTGATCTTATTCCACTGTTCTTCCACACTGTTTGTTACATCATTCTGTTGGAGTTTTTCTGCTACAGTCGCTTGTTATTGCTGTTTGATATCATCAACCTTCAGTTTCTCCAATTTGAAAACAGGAATCTTCTGGGAACGCCCTTCTGCTCTGGTTGCCAGCCTCTGCCTGTACTTTTCCTTGACCAAAAAGTTATCGGAGTCGCAATCAGCTCCCCGATATGTTTGCCAATACACATCCCTCTGCCAGCGGCAAAGTCCACCAACCTAAGACCGTTGTCGCTGCTAAGGCCGTACAGGCTGTACTCGTCAATCGTTGGTCTCAGAACCTCCTCCCTACCAACTTTGGCATTAAAATCTCCCAGTATGATTTTAACATCGTGTCTGGGCAGACAGTCGTGCGTCCGCTCTAGTTCGACATAGAAACGCTCCTTTGATTCTTCTCCACTTTCTTCGGTGGGGGCATGAGCAGATATAAGGGACAGATTGAAGAATCTTCCTCTAAGGTGCAGCGTGCAAGTCTCTCACTGATTGCCTCATTACGCATGACTGCTGTTTTCCATCTTCTTGCAATCATGTAACCCGTGCCCAAGCGGTTTGCGGTGTTGCCACTGTTGACCAGCAGATAATTCCCCAGGTCCGTCAGCTCAGTAGGGCTACCACATCAATGCTATACCTGATAAGCTCGTTCATCAAAGTCCGGCTAAATCCAGGACTGAAGAGACTTCGGACATTCCATGTAGCGAAATTTAATAGGTATTGTCCATTTCCATGCCTAGGTCTTTTACCATTATAAGCAGTCCGGCTCTTTCTTTTCTGAGGTTTTGTAACATTGTAGTTTTTTTTATGGAGCTAGGGTGTCAGCCCTGTGTCCAACCCCCAACCTGGTGGACCAGTCTTGCTAGAGGCGAGCCTCCTCCGAGCTGCAAGCAGAGCTCCCCTCCTGCTTCACGGCCGGAGATGTAGTCCCGGCCCCTACTGACCTGAGACGGGCTTTATTCTTGGCACCCCATTCAGGCTACAGGAGGGTCCCTCTTCTGAAAGATAGAGGGGATGGGTTCCCTTTTAGTCCCCTCTTACGACACGCAAGGAATACGTCAGGGAAATTCTAGGCCACATCCCTGCAGGGCACATTGAATATCCATGGTTGGATTTTTTTTCTTTTAGTGTTTTTGGGTGCTGGGTCACTGGCCCAAGTGGCCATATGGATGCAACGCCCCTGGTGAAGAGGAGGAAACACTATTATCTCCATTCACATTCGAGGAACTACAAGCTGCACTTTTCCAAAATACAAATTCATTGCCTGGAATGGATCACGTAACATGGTATCTTCAGGGCACTACCAATAGAATACAGACAAGCTCTTCTGTAGTTGTTCAACACCTTTTTGGAAACTGACAAATTCCCGACTGAATGGAAAGATTTGATCAGTATGGGGGGCTGATAGCTTCACCCAATCACTCTGGCTCCATGTGGGATGAAAACCACGAACAACTAGTGTAACACACTAGAGGGATGAACAACTAGTGTAACAATTATCACAGATGGATTTACTGTAACGCTGGCATTATTTTTAGACGTTAAATCCACATAATATGACGATCTCCAGCTGCCCATACTGTACTCAGAAATGGCTCAGTTGGGAATACCTCCCAGCTTCATTCGAAATATTTCAACCTCTTAACGGAATGTAATATTTACCTACATATTCATGGACGGCTATAGCCCGAGAAAAGCACACAAGGGTCTACAGCAAGGGAATATCCGGAGCACGAAATTACATTACTACATTACATAACTATACTTGATCAAGCTGCCTCCAGAACCTGGGCCAAGCCGTTAGAAACGTAATAACATTCTTCAACCCGGTTGGACTCACTATTTCAACAAACAAAACTGCAGTCTGCCCATTCACCAGAAGAAGGAACGTTTTTACACAAAATCATATATATCCAACTTGGTCAAATAGAGTTTCCATGCCAAAATTAGGTAAATCCCAGTCCACACTTGTAACATTCACACGTATCCGTAACCATTGCACCGTGTCACTAGTGTGGACAGGCGAACGTGCTTGGCTCAGTATAAAAATCATCGTATGCCATGCAACAACGACATGCTACAGGCCTGAACGTTAAAAAGGCGGTTTTTCGCCACCACATCAAAGCGATTGACCCGGACATGCCGCGATGGGGTGACTGCCAGTGTAGACGAGCGCCTCACCTTCTGTGTCATAGTTCCTTGGTCAGCTGTTGTATTCTTCATCGCGTCTGATGTGCATTTTCAATGAGTATTTTTAGTTTTTTCGTGTGTGAAGGGCTAATTTCCATTCAAATGGAGTCGTGGAATCAGGAGGAAACTCTCCAACTGATCAACAGTTATGCCTGTTCTTCTCAAACTGACGAGTTTTCGGCGTGTCGTCAACCTGTATCTGCTTGTTTGATACGATACACTCGATGACCCGGGATAATTATTGGTTGAAAAACGTCTGTGGCATCGTATCTGTGGCAAAGGACGACACACAACAGTGACAGGGATATGGGTGAATGTTACAAGAGTGGACTAGGGTTCTCTTGATGAGAAAATTGTGCTGCAACCACCATGTTGAAATGGTATACCAAAAAGTCCTCCCATATAGAAACGTAATGAGATGGATAACTGGGACAAACTGGGGCACAGATCCCAACATATACTTACCTTACATTCTATAAACCTACAGTGTGTAGCATACTGGACTATGGCTGCATATTTTATGACTCAGTGTCTAACACAAAAGCTTCAAAACTCAACCGTGTGCAGTATATGTGTCTGAGACTTGCGCTGGGCGCTATGAAATCAACACCAGTTCACGTCCTATTGGCAGAAACAAGAGAAATCCCGTTAAAAATGCGTTGCCAATTGCTTGCTGATATAACTCACTACAATTTACCATAAAGTACGAAGAGATACCCAGCCCGGTCGCGTTGGTCCCCCAACCACGAGATGGCGCTGTCAACCATATCAGTTGGTGCTGCAAGAAATGGCAGAGCTCCAAGCACTGAACTGCGTGCAAGACTACTTACCGCAACAGTAACCTTGCGCAACTGTCGATCGTCATAGTTCTCTTGCCCGCCGCTAGATCCTGCTACTCACAGTACAGGAGAAGAAGTGCCTGTTCTGTGGTGTTTTATCCATGGAGAAGTTTAGGTTAGGTTGAGAACGTTACTTTAGGGAATGAAAAGTTCAGGTTCTTTAGCCAAATTACCAACAAAAAATCGACACAAGGCCTTTATCCAGGTAATCTCAGTTTCTTATTCTAACTAATCGGATGCGCCGACCCGGTACTCACATATCCTTCCGCCTGATTTAAGTTCATTATCCTCAGAAGTCGGATTGAATTCACCAATACCACGTAGTTACAACGTTGGTCTGATCATGTAGGTACAACCTCAGTAGGTAGTTGATGCAGATCCAACTTGCAGTATGCCAACTTTCCTGTTCATTTAGGTCGAGGTTGCTAATGCAACGAATCAGGGTAAGCTGGATGTATACTCATGGTATTGATAATGATTGTAAGCTGATCCAAAGGTTCCTCCTCGACTTGTTATAACTGAGGATGAGTAAGTAGATAGATAGTACCTTCTTATCCAGTCAAAAATGGATAGCACTGTTCTGTCACAATTCATTTTTGCATTGGTCAGTTGTGTATTATACTGTGAATTTGTTTTTGATTCTTCACCGAATTTTCCTCGGTTTGACAAGGGACTGAGTCTTCAGGCGGAAACGTCACACAATAATTTCTTGAATTTGAAGAATTCTTGACTGGTTAAAAAGACCCGGTACATACTCACGGCTCATTGATAGGTAGTACTGATGTAGGTATCTAAGATGTTGTAAATCATTTCCAGTGTCCCAGTAAAATGAGACTGAATAAGTACGAAAGATCCTCAGCAACTACTGATGGTTCAAGAGATATTCAAATGGTAGCGTACCCGACAGGATACTACATTTTATGTTGAGTGATTTAAAACAAACAGGATACCTAATAATAAAATAATTTACTTGTGTTAAATAAGATAAATGACAAGAATTATACTGTATATTTGGCATATACTTTAGACAATGATGTATATTACATCTTGAAACCATTTCCAGAATCCCAGTAATACAAGATTGTGGGAGGAAGATAATGAAAACCCACAGCAACTGAAGCTGTTCCAAGATTTCATAAAATGGTAAAGTACCTGTACATTTTTGATTAGATCGTTTTGGCAGTCAAGTATAGTGACCATCCACCCTGGCTGCATGGGTAGTATAATCCATCCATCATGCTCGTATAAGTATAATGCCATCCACCATGGCACTGTAGGTATATGCGATCTTGTGTGGTGTGGTATGAGTGTACTTAAGCCATCTTACGTGGCACTGTGGGTATCCCCCACAGTAGTCTCCATTGTATACGTAGTGAAGTGTAATAATGTGTGTGTGTGTGTGTGTGTATGTGTGTGTGTGTGTGTGTGTATAATGGTGAGTATGAAGAAGTGTGTGTATCAGTATGCCAAAGGTTCAATGTATGTGTATATGTATGTACCACACAACCAGTATGCCAAATGTATAAATATTAGGTTTAATCTAGTAGGGAAAGAGACTGGGATGTATAAAGTGTAAACCATGTGTGACCATTATACTTTTAGTTGCTAGACTCATCGATACCTGTTCTCCATGGGGTACAACGCATTCTCACCAACTCTGCCTCCTTCGGCGAGCATCGTGAAGTCTGCTCATATCCTGCCCCCCACCACTCCTCCCGTAGCGCTCCCCTCTACCATCCTACACTCGCTTAAGCGACACACAGTAAGCATGATGATTATACAACCAGTAACAGTGAAGGCTTTTTAGGTACTTACCTGCACTGTTTAAAATAGTTTATAATCATTAGGAATGTGTAATTTACAATTTACTGAGACATTATCACGTATTTTTGCTTGCATTTAGGCAGGTACTAGGTTGTGGTTCTCTTATGCTTTGATACCTGGTGATCTAGTGGCTCTATACAACGCATCCTGGATTTACAGGTGAAGCTGTCGTTAATCTTTGGAGATATTAACTTCATAATCTTGGAGATCAAGAGATATTAACTTCATTGGTTCTGTGTGTGTGATGTACGTAGCCTTCATAACTTGTGGCATGCGATTGTAAGCAGCAAGTAGCCACAAGTAGGAACTTGTGGCATGCGATTGTGAGAGCTACTTTTTGGTTTTTCTGGATATGGATATGTGGGGGGTCCATCAATAATAATTTCTCAGCTTCATGGGAAAAGTGACATCCGTAATTGTTTTTGGGCTAGAATTTACCCAGTTACGGATTGGTTGCACGTGAAAGGTTTTAAAATCAATTGTTTACCGGTTGGACGAGTTGTCGCTAGTAGTACTTAACTGTACGGGGATTCATGAACTGTTTTCTGTGTTCATATGTCCCATCCATTTTGAAAATCGTGACCAACTGTACTTACAAACTCATTCTCGTGAACAGTCGAATGATATTTTCTTTCTCGCCATACAATTTAGATTCTCCTTTGTGGGTGGTTGAATCATAGTGGTGTGAGATTCATTTCTATCGGTCTGTCAGGTATGGAGACCAAGCGCCATGCAACCTCCTTTGGTATTTTATCCCAATCTGTTACTTGTTCATAAAAAAATTTTTGGTTTATCGTAGGTATGAGTATGTTATATCCGAGTACCTAACCTTATAACCGAGTAGTTACCTAACCTTATGTTATAGCCGAGTACAATGTAGGTACGATATTTATTTGGTACGATATTTATGTAGGTACGAGTATGTTATATCTGAGTACCTAATCTTATGTTATAACCGAGTTCCTAACCTGATGTGATAACCGAGTACGATATTTATGTTATATCCGAGTACCTAACCTGGGCATATTATGTGTTGCCTAAATCTGTAATTGCTGTTCTAAAGTCCGGTCTGTTTGACTGAGGTGCTTGTATTGGTTTATTATTCTGTGAATAATACACCTATGGAATCGCTCAGCAAAAAAATGTTAATACCCCCTCAAAATTTTTTCTTTTACGTTTCAAGGTGCGTATATTCCAAAAATGCAGTGTCCGCCCGCCGTACGCCGTATCACGCATAACTACTCCATTTTCGGTCTAAAAAATTCGTTCTTTCGCACACATGCTCCATTTGGGCCCTAGTTGTGTCCCGAAACTTTGTAGCCCAATCGGAATATACCCAGGGGTGTTATGAGGGAAAATGTGTATAAAAATAGGTACTTCTTGTGTTCTAGTAACATGAGCTTTTGAGGTCTTTTTTTCCATGTTTTGGGGACGAGAAGACCGAATATGAAGTCGATTTTGACCAAAGAGTGGAAAATTGAGGTTCTACCAAATGTTCAGCTCCCAAAATTGATTTTTTGTGAGTCAAAAACCTGGGAAATCGTCTGAAATCACCATCAGTTTGTATAATAACTCTAGAAAAAGTGGCAACACGTGGATCAAGACGATTAAATGGCACTACCAATGATCAAAGATAATTTGAAAAGAAAAAAGGAGCGCTTACCTAATTCGTGTTTTGGGGGACAAAATTGGTGGAAACCATCAGAAATAGCTATTTAAATTATTTCACATGAAAGAAACAATAAATGAACAGCCAAAATTTCTGTAGGTGTGTCCAATAGAATAATAAACCCATGTGACAAGGAATGTGTAGCTTTTTTTACTGTTAATTTTACACACACACAGATATCAACCAGGAGTTCCTTTTAACCAACAGACCTTTCCACCCATCTCCCGTTCACAATCGGCCGTTAAGACCGTTTTGGTGATTGAAGGTTGTTTTTCTGGAAGGGTCCCCTCGCCTACTTCCTCTCGGTGTCTCCCACCTCAACATTGCCTTCGTTTATTTGGTTAAGTCGATTTACAAGTATTACAGGAGTGAATTGAATGAGGGGATCACGACATAGAACCCCATATAAAGAACATACATAAATGTTGTTGAAGGCGGTCGAGAAATACAATCGACACTGAAGGCGAGGAGTGCGAATTTACAATGAGCTGAAGGCGAGTGTGGGCGATTTGGACTACAGAGGTTGCTGAGGGCGAGGTGAGAGTGGAGAAGTCCAGGGAGCCTTAAGGCGAGGGGAAACCATGCTGACGGAAACAAGAGCGTACAAGTGGTGCTGAAGGCGAGTGAGTAGAAAGCGGAAGGCGGTAGGGAAAAGCCGTAAGTATGTGAGAGGCTTGGATGAATCGTTTGGCTTGTGAGCGGCGCGGTAGGTGGCGAGGCGAAGCAGCGGGCTATCCGAACTGCTGCCATCTGGACGTTTTAGAGTGTCGTACAGATGATAGCGGTGCAAAGGCTCCGCTGGGATCGAGCGGTGCGGAAGAATGTGCTGGGGCCACCAGGCGGGTGCTGTATCGAGAGGTGCGCTGACGTTTCCCGGGCCGAGGCCTGTTGGCGTCTATGGGGGACATCCCCAATAGTGGCACATCGGTGGCCAGTTGGAGTTGTCCGAGTGGCATCGGACGGTAGATAGGCGTGGGCAGTGGCATGCGAGCCGCATTGGTGATTGGCCGTGGCACGTAAGGTTCGTGTACCCCAGTGGCTAGTGTGATGTACCCGTCGTGGATGATCGGCGACCGGGGAAAGGAACACTGCCGTGGCTGGGGAGGTCGTCCGGGGGTCCAAATCGGAGGGGAGAATGGAGATGAAGGTGGCCCGGGAAGAGGCGACAGCGTTCGTGGGACACAGACGTCGTGCATTATGGCCTTGACGGCTGCTTCTCGGTGCGTGGTGAACAGCTCGGAGGTTGGGAGGTAATGTGACATGGGCGGTGAGTGAAGAGACACTTTGGTGAGTAGCGGTCATCCACAATTGAGCAGGAAGACAAAAAGCAGGCTTGCAGCATGCGAGAGGTACGGTGTGGGGTTTCCCGTCAATTTGAAGATAGCGGTACTTGCCGTTATGCGTATTACATGAAAGGGCCCGGTGTATAGGGGTTGAAATGTTTTGTGGGAGCCGAGTTCGTTCAGGTACATGTGTGTGGCGGAGTGAAAGTGCTTGGGGATGAGCCGTGTCAGTAATTGGCGTCGGATCCCTTAGAGGTGGGTTAGTAGCGGTTTGTTTGAGAAAAATATCGGAGGGTAAACGTAAAGGAGCCCGGAAAGTCCGTTCAGCGGGACTGGCTCCGGCGGTCAGTCGTTCGGCAGTTCGGAGACTAAGGAGGACGTATGGAAGGGCTTTTGTCCACGACGGGGAATCGCATGTGGTGGCGAGCGCTTGTTTGACAGTGTGGCCACCGGTCAGGGAAGTCAGGGAAAAGTCAGGGAAATCGAGTGGCGAGTCGGGGAAAATTAACGCACGTCCGCCGTTTCCTTGAGATTTTGAATTGACGCGCCTTATTTCCCACTCTGCTTGTGTCCGGTCATTTGATAGGTTCAGAGCATGCAACACGAGTGTAGCGCACCTTGCGGCAAGAAGTAGAAGATGTCATCACTGCCCCATCCGTCCCCTCAGCTCCCCGTAGGCCTGTGGGAAGTTCTAGGGAATACGAGTGGGAAGTTCGAATATGAACCAGTCGATAGGGTACTTGAACAGTAATTGATGGCGTTCGAATATTCGCATGGGGTATTCTTCTTCCACTTCCAGTAGTTTCTTTCCAAACTTGAATTTTCCTCTATTTCACAACTACATCGATATTGATTCAGCTAACATCGATGGTGGTACCGTCGATGTTCGATAATATCCGACCTCTTAAAATCGATGGTAAAACATGGAACATCAAAGTCAAAACATCGATGTTTCGATGACATCGACAATCGATGTTCCGTGCCAAAGATAATTGTAGGGGGTTCTGCGCATGCCCCCCCCCCCCCTTCCAATGTCATTTTTTACGTTTTAAGGGATGTAGAATACGAATATCGAACAAAAATATTTCCATCCTTACATCGTCCACCGCCGCCGCCCATGGCATTTTCCTTAGTTCCCATGAACCAGAATTAACGAAATTTAGTATATGGGTCCTGTTAGGGCTCTAGTTGGTCCTCGAAGCTCGGCGTTGCTGTCTCAACTCTAAGGGGTGGAAATAGGGGTTGAAATGACCAGAGAATCCCTATCTCGGAAAATTTTAATTTGAGGTGTGGGTTTTTTCACATTTTTAAATAGTTTGATTTTTTTCTGAATTTGAGACCATCCGGAGTATTCTACGATGTGTGACGGTATATGGGAATCCCGTTCATATTTTTGATCCGGGCTCTTCCCAATCTTTTTGACACGCGGCTGAAGGGGCGGTTGATTCGCAAAAACGAATCGTCAACTCCTGGAGGCATTGTGTTATAATCAAACCAGCGTCTCCAGGGGCAGCTGTCACACTGCCTCTCTACCTTTCTTGAGAATGGAGAGGGGGAAACTACGCTGTATGGGCGGCGAAGTTAAACCCCTCATCCATTACATGGTAGCAGAGCGTGGTTGGTGGGTACGTGCTGGATTTATCCTCGGTACCCCCTTCACTTTATATTTTTGAGAGCTTCTCCAGAAGGTAGAGCTCTGAGGTTTTCCAGAAGGAATCCTCTTTTTAACATCCTCTTTTTTAATCACCCTTTGTTTTATGAATATTCACTTCGGCCATTCAATTTTCTTTAGCTTTAAATTTTCCCTTTTACTATTCCTCATCAAATCGAGCTATTATTCTTAAGGCGCTCAATGCCTGACGTTCAGTGCCACCCAATTGTATTTTTTGTCTCTTTTGTATTCCAGTTGTTCCATCTTATGATGCGGGTTAGTAACCTAGAGGTTGTTCAGTTGAATTTTCCTGATCCAGCACCTCTGACAACTACTTTTCTCCTTCTATTTGTGTCCAAGTCCGCCAAGTGATATTTATAAGGAGCTATGTTCTCCACCAGTACATAATTCTCAGTCGTACCATTACAATGGAAGCTATCAGTTTCCATCGTATTTCAGCTTGGAGTTTTTCAGATGAACCATTCCTGAATCAGAACTCCATACTACTTTCAGTCCCATGTCGCTATTAACTTCACATACTTCTTCTTCAAAGAAGTATGTTATTAAGTGGAGGAGTGTGAAGGTATATGAGAATCCCGTCCATATTGGATCCGGGCTCTTCCCGATCTTTTTGACACGCGACTGAAGGGGTGGTCGATTCGTGAAAACGAATCGTCAACTCCTGGAGGCATTGTGTTATAATCAAACCAGCGTCTCCGGGGGCAGCTGTCACACTGCCTCCCTCTTTCTTGAGAATGGAGAGGGGGAAACTACGCTGTATGGGTGGCGAAGTTAAACCCCTCATCCATTACAGATGTTGCCATAAAATTTGCTATACAATTTGCCATAAAGAGCAGGGTGAATGCAGGCATCAAGCTGAGTTGAGAGCACACATCACTGGTCTCTCGGACAGATGGGTGCTGTAGCACAGTGGTCTAAGTGACGGATTGCAACGCCTAAGTTCCCGAGATCGAAACCCTACCGGGACTTGAATCCCGGTAGGGTTCAATCTGGAGTGAATTGTTGAATTCACTCCAGATCAGTAATTTCCTTTCAGAACTTATTTGTTTCTTTTTGCCATAGCACTGTTTTTCATTGTTAGAATTATTTTAGCAACATTTAACTATTCTAGCAACATTAATTATTTTAGCAACATTAACTATTCTAGCAACATTAATTATTTTAGCAACATTTAGCAACCTAATTATTTAGATAGGTACCTAATAACGAGTACGGGGTTAGGTACTAAGCTACGGAGGGTCTGTGATCTATATAGAAAGCTGTGATCTGTAACAGAAGGGTGTTCTATACAAAACCGGTGTGTTGGGATTTGCAGCGTTTTTTGTGCTGATGCTTGGTAGTTCGCTTTGCTGTACGCTGGTTGGCGTTTCTTGTGCCTCGATCGCGCCTCTAAATCAGAAATGTATGTGCGGCGAAGTTAAACCCCTCATCCATTACATGGGAGCAGAGCGTAGTTGGTGGATACGTGCTGGATTTACCCTCGGAACCCCCTCCACTTTATATTTTTGAGAGCTTCTCCAGAAGGAAGAACTCTGAGGTTTTCCAGAAGGAAACCTATTTTGACATCCTCTTTTTTAATAACCCTTTGTTTTATGAATATACACTTCGGGAATTAAATTTTCTTTAATAGTTCTAAATTTTTTCCCTTTTACTATTCCTCAATGCCTGGCGTTCAGTTGTATTTTTTTCTCTTTTGTATTCCAGTTGTTCCATCTTATGATGGGGGTTAGTCACCTAGAGGTTGTTCAGATGAATTTCCCTGAACCAGCACCTCTGACAACTACTTTTCTCCTTCTATTTGTGTCCAAGTCCACCAAGTGATCTCTTCACATCGTACACAAGCCCGACAGGGAAATCCGACCTTGCGGGGACTACCGCCGGCTCAGTTCCCGCACAACGCCGGACATGTATAATATCCCAAATCTCCGCGACTTCTCCTCACACCTCCATGGCGCCACGACTTCTCAACCCTTGATATATCAAAGGCATACCCAAAACCGCGATCATCACCCCATTCGGATTATTTGAATATCTCAAAATGGGGTTCGGCCTCCGTAACGCGGCCCAGACGTGGCAACATTACATGGACCAAATTTTGCGAGGATTCCCTTACGTGTTCTGCTTCCTCGACGACGTTCTAATCGCCTCCGCCACGCCTTGACAACACTTTCGGTAGGTAGGTACGCAGTGGCACTTATGACCTTAGTACCTATCTAAAGCCATTCAATTGTGAAGGACATGACTGTGTTATAACTAAGTACGTGAAGGTCACATAGTATCATCATTATTGTTTTGAAGACAAGGATGGCTGGCGGGAGTATCAAATACGTCTGAAGGTACGTAGGATGAAAGTTAAATTTGAATTACTAGCGTTCAAAAATTGCTTAAAATCGTGAAAAAAAATCTAATTGTGGCTCAATTGAAATAATTATTTTTGATCAAAACATTGTTATTAAAGTTATTTAAAAAAGAACAAATAGTTTAGTTTCGGTATGGTACCTACCTTTTATTTCACCATGGGTGTACCTGTTCAACTTTTATTATTCCTCGCTCCTTGGGGAAGTTATTTATTTTTAGTAGACGTAGCTAATTAGTATTTGTGAATTTGGAATACCAATTTATGGTAATGTAGCAGTGTATTTAATAGTAATGAGTAAGTACCTGCATTCATTGTAACAAGTAGGCATTTTTCACCGTAAAAATATTACTCCCAAGAGTAGTTCTCAGGCTGGTATTATACATCTTACCCCAAGTACGTAATTTGAAAAGGCAAGTAAAATAATTTATGGATAAGAAATAGCAGGAATCAACTTATTTATATATAGCTGTCTCGAAATAAACGGTCTATATTTACTTTACGATGGAGCCAAACTTAAAAGTGACAGGAGCTTTGTCCAATAAATTGAAGTTCGACTGTATGTACTTAGGAAATGGTTATTCAAAGAAGAAACAGAACAACAAATGCAGAATTGAAATTTTTTTATTAACTGAAACCAAACTACCTACCGTTTTGTGTTACCTTTTGGGCATACCTATTTTTCAGGTTATTACGCCGATCCTCCCTACTAAAATGTACATTGCAGTTCCTAGCACATTTAAGATTAACAGGATCATAATCTTTCTTCCCACAGAAATTTACCCGTTTGCTATGGAAAGGTTCGGCAGCCGGAAATTTATAAAACGATACCCATTTCGACGGTGAAAAATCAGCGTTTTTCTTGTTGTGGTTAGAGCACCCAAAAACTGCATAAAATGGCATTTTTTCACTCTCCTACACAACACTACACTGTTCAAGAATGTAAAACAAAAATAAAAAAAAACAGAAAAGAGTAAAATAATGTTTTGAAAAAGAAAAACAACAAAATAATCAGAAATACAGAGTAAGTTCTTAGACTGAAGGCCGTTTGCGGAGTATGAAGGCTACCCCCACTCCCACCTGCGCAGAAGGGTCACAATTTCATCTATGAATCCGCCCCCCCCCCCCCTCCACCAGGCCCAAGAGTAGGTTAAAAAATTATGCAGCTCCAATGTTAATTATCAAGAGTTCCTTTATTAAAACAAGGAGTATAGTACAGCCACACCTGGTAGGGTGGTGCATCAGTAGGTAGGATCATTCAATTCTCGTCATAAATAGATGAATTTACACCATAAGGCATATTCACATGCCACAACGAATAACAATCAGTCGTGACACTTATTAAATTTCATGGAATTAACATCGACTGCTTTAAATTTTTTCAATTTTCAAGTGATTACAGATTTCTGTTTGAAGAGAATATTTAAATCCATTCTTTTCTTGACTGTTAACATGATTTTCATAAGTGATCCCCTAAAATTGTGACTGACTTATACTTACATACCAACCTAACTTCAAACAATAATAATTCAGACAAAATTAACGTTAATTTTATTGGAATTCGTATCACCATAACACAACTCGATTTTTCATCAAACAATACAATGTGTACCTATTGCATTTTGAATAACAATCATGGTTTAGATGTAATCGAAACACCGTCTTGTACTTTGAATATAAGAAATTAAATTCCACAAGCCTCTATGCCATGAATATACATTGGGAACGGACGGGCTTTTCGTCAGCAGTTCGGTAAGAATAAGAAAGAAGAATAAGAATAATAATAATAAGAAAGGGGTGAAAATGGGGTTAGAATTGTAGCCAAGTGATACCTCTCCTCTACACAATTCCAACCCGAACTTGCTAGGACGGTAGGCGTTGTAGATGATACATAAAAATTTCGAACTGGCTAAGAGCTAAACTAAAAGAAACACCGAGCTTCAAATTGGCAGTTTTTCAGGATACTGAAGCTGGTTTTGAGGTCAAAAATGTAAACTTCCTACCCACGACTGCTACCTATTGTTTCATACTATCCTTTGTACGTAGGTACTGCACATTCTTAATCGAATGAATGCAAAGACAGTTGATAATTTATTTCTTAATCACAGACAAGCACTCATAATATTTATACTTACAATAAGTTCTAAAAAAAACCCACGAAATTAGGAAACGAAACACACATTGCACTGTTCGTTATTGTCTCGTTAATTATTTTAAGATAGGTCAATTATACATTAGTTTAAAAGAACTGGGGCTTCATAGGTATATTGTTGATCCAGATGATAATTTTGGTTAGTCTTGAATAACCTCGTTGATACAATAATTGACTTATCAGCTATACAGAATGTGACATCCGAAATGGACCCCCAATACTGAATGAACAATTAAATGACTTAACTGAACAAATAAAATTAATTACCTTCAGGGTGTAAAAAACTGAATGAGTTGAAATTAACATCAAAAACAAGCAAGTAACTAACAATATTGCTCTTTGGCTGGAAATGCTTCGAAGTCACACGAGTACCCAAACATCAGAATTTACATGAAGACTTTACAAATAAGGTACCATAGACGACAGAAATATAAATTATGTACAGAAATACGAAATTCACATGAACAAATAATAACAATTTCTATATACAATGATTATAAATATACAAAAATACATAACATAACTGAAACTAGTCAACATAATAAAATACAAAGACGTCTTTATTAATCAATTCCAATTTTCAACATATTGTCATTATCGCTCCAATAATTTTTCAAATAGCAAACATTGTTTCAATGATTTAGTACCAATAATTTTATAACTGCTTGAATATTTCGGCAAGTAGCAAATGTTTAGTTAACAGCAAACTAGAATAATAAATAACAAGAAGAAGACAATTAGAAAATCAATGAACAAATTTTCATGTTAGCAAAATCTTAAACTAATAGTTGATGCACGACTAGGAAGAGGGTCGCCAATGTGACCTCATTTAATGAAATTCGATGTGATTTCAGCTCACAGATCTGAAAACAGAACATCACCACAAATGTCACCAGCTATGGACACCAAAACTGGTTAAATTCTATCAACCACACATGAAGCAAAACAGGAATCATGCTATGACCAATTCAGTTACCAAACTAATTCAATAGATCAGTAGGGTTAGTATCTTCAAATAACGAGAAGGTACAATCTCTTGTGAGCAATCCTCAAACTGGACCTGACATGTGGGCATATCATGTTTGAGCATGGAACCCTGGCACAGTTGGGGAAAAAATCAAGTCATGCAGCATGACCACGTGGGAGACTTTTCTAATCAACGTTGGGCACACACATAATTTGTTGATCTCAGCTTGACTGAATCGAAGAGACGGACAGGGGGTGGGGGTAGGAGGAGGGCTTCACCGTGTGTTAAATTTAAAGGGCGTTTACAAGGCCAATAAAAATTGCAGATTGCTTAAATAAAAGCCAACAATTCTATCAGGCAATATTTCCAGCCACGCATTATTTCAGGAAACATTGCTGAGCAATATTTGCGGCAATAGATCATCATCATTCTCTACATCTTCTGAAACAACTTAGGTTCATTACCCCTTTTCGCACAAGATTAATCTTATTCAAGAGTCTTCTCCTTCCCGTCTTCTGTCTGTGATTCAGTGTTTATGCACGACCTTGAATCTTTTGCTAGAAAGCGCCTTGAGGTTCTCTTCAGTCACACCTCCACCTATATGGCCTCTCTCCTTGGAATGGAGTTTTTCAATTTTACCAAGTTTAGATTGGGCTGCTTCCTGTCAAAGATTTCGAAGGGGACAGTGCCGGCTTACATCATTGACTTGTTTGAATCTGGCCGATCCTCCAGAGCCAACCTTTTCCGTGCCCAAGCATAGAACTAAATTCATGAGCCGGTCCCTTTCTGTGGAGGGGGCAAGGTTTTGAACGTCTCTTCCTCTCTCCCTTAGATCTGCCAAATCCTTGACCTCTTTTAGATCTGGTATTTTTTACCTGATCAACTCCAACGATTTTGTTACCTAGCCTGTACCGTTTTGCTCTTCCTTACGATTTTTCTTTTTTCTCCACTTAATTTTATGCTCTTTCTCTGCTTATACTTTTTTCCTTCTTGTAATTTGCTTTATTTCATGTTTCGCTGTCATTTGTGATTGCATCTTATCGACTCTTTTACCGTGTACCTTGTTGAGACACTAGTCTCCTGTACATTGATAAATAAATAAATAAATAAATAGATTTCTGGAAATAGAGTGTTTAAATGGGCCACAATTGTGTCAGTTGTGCACATGAAAATTGACGAACAGGAACTAACAGAAATCAGTGCAGCTTTCCTGCAGTTGGGATACCTACACAGTAAAAATTCTGGAGAAAAAGAGAAGTCGGTCCTTATGGATGTATTATTTTTTTAATTAAGTGAAATGCTTTTGAAAATTTAATTTGTGAGCTGATAATAGATAATTACCTCTTCCAGAGCTTCACCTGAATGTCAAAACACGATTTTGAATATTTCTTTAATAAGACAGGGCCTAGAATCGGTAAGATCGATACCAATATGAGTGACCGTATACCAGTTACAACCAGACTGTGGATCGCCCTTCGACTCCAGTGATAGGAGACAGAAGCAGACCTTTGGCTTGGCCACATGAAATATTCTCCAACCTGTCTAGGCAACGATGTGACTCACCCAGCAGTATGGCCGGGCCATTTGTAAATATTTCGTCACATTAACAGCAACACTATTGCAGCCACAAATTGCAGTAAAATACGAGAGCACCAACCTCAGACCATAGTTCTCTACAGCATGACCATATGAGCGAATATCTACAGTAATGTGACGTTAACACACAATAAAGCAACCTTGGCATGAATGAATCGAGGTTAGGTGACAGATTACACTACAGAGTGAAATATTCGTGCTATTGTGTAAAAAGATGATATAGCGAGAAACCATACCACTTTTCGAAAAATTGTTTCCGTGATTTTAGCCGTTTTTACCGATTTTTGACTCCTATACAGTCTAATTTGACCCACTCTTTTTCGATAAAAATATTTTCATCATCCATATAGTATCTCTGTCGTGTATCACCATCCCACACAACGTCAGGTGAATTAAAATATGGATTTTAGCCCTTAACACCGATTTGTGACCCCCAAAAAATCCAAACTTGACCCCTATTTTGTATGAAAAACAATGAAGTGGTATTTTCTGTCCTTACTCACCCACCCATACCACTTCCAGCAATTGTATAATATCAATTGCTCGCAATTCAGCTGTATTTTATATATATGTGAGTGTGTGTGTGTGTGTGTGTGTGTGTGTGTGTGTGTGTGTGTGTGTGTGTGTGTGTGTGTGTGTGTGCGTGTGGGTGTGTGTGTGTGTGTGTGTGTGTTAAAATCTAGGGATGAATTCAGGATGCTCTGAAACGGATTTGCTTATAAACGAATTCCCATGGCAACTGAGAAAAGTGGCCCGCCCACGCATGCTGAGTCGAGTAAAAATTTTGTTCGCCACACCCACTTTGGGCCCTGTCCCCAGAATCTGATTTCCACCCCAAAATCGTTCCTTTTCACAATCGATTCGACCCTTTAGATTCAATTTGTCATCTCGATACGAGATGCTTCTTCGTCTTCCGATGATACGAGATGCTTCGCCTTCCGATTTGTTGTTGTTGTCTCGTGAAACACATTCGCTTTCTCTGTTGGGTCTGTTGTCAGTTTTCCATTTTTTGTGTCAAGTTTTTGCGTTCGGTTCGGTTCCAGTGATAGATTTGTATTTGTGGGACCTACGTGAGTTTTGTCCTGTTTGCTGTTCGTGATCTTGTGGATTGATCGGCGTTGTAACACACAGTTATAGGTCGACCGGAGAAAGTTTACGTTCTTCCTGGCGCCCTCTATGCGGTGTAATCCTGAACTAAAATTGATAAAGAGATTTCGTAGGAAATTTAGTGTCAATGTGGTGGCTGCACTGTAGCCCAATAGTTCGGCTCCTCGGCGAGTTCGGCCGTCCACCATTTTGTTTGCCTTGCCCGTGTCCATGTGCCTATTCATCGTTCATTTCCGTCTTTCAGTTCATTTGAGTCTTTCTTTTCTCCAATTAATTTCCCATCCATTTCTATTTCAACTGTTCGTTATGAACAACTCGCCATCTACGTCAACTGGGCAATCTTTGTCCAAGTG
The DNA here is from genome assembly GCA_954871275.1 of Leptopterna dolabrata. Lineage (NCBI taxonomy): Eukaryota > Metazoa > Arthropoda > Insecta > Hemiptera > Miridae > Leptopterna > Leptopterna dolabrata. The sequence goes on from OX940974.1 coordinate 22,459,492, forward strand.
CCATGGAAAGGGGAAAGTGCTTCGCCGACAGGCGCGTGAAATCGTCTTTAACGTAGCCCAGTATTTCACCCGAAAGAAGGCGGAAGAGAATTCCCGGATAAACGTCTGTGGTTTGACGAGTGAAGTGACGGGAGTTTCAGCCAAAACTGTCAGTACTATTATTCGTGAAGGGAGACGATCGATCGAAACGAGTGGGCACCCCACATTCATCACTCCGAAAAAAACGAAACCTCACCCAAAAAAGATACAGTGCGACGAGTTTGACAACGCAATTCTCCGTAGTAAAATTCGCGAGTTTTACGTAGTTCGCAATCGGACGGTTATTAGAAGCCCTGAAGGGAGATGAAGTTGTAGATTGTGGGAGGGAATATCTCCGCCAACGAATCAAGGCTTGCGGTTTTAAGTGGAAGACTTGTCAATCAAACCGTAAATTACTGATTGAACGGACGGACGTTGCTGCTTGGCGTGCAAGATATCTTCATACCATCCAACAGTTCCGCAGGGAAGAAAGGAATATTGTTTACCTTGATGAGACCTACGTCAACGAGGCCCACAATGTAAACAAGTGGTGGCAGTCTCCGGAAGAATATGGGGCATTACATCGTATCGGAAAGGGAGGGCGCCTCATCATTGTGCACGGAGGTGGTGAAATTGGGTTTGTGGAAAACAGTTTGCTGATTTTCAAATCAACCATCAAGACGGGTGATTACCACACTTCGATGAACTTTTCCAACTTTTCTAAGTGGCTTCTGGAAATGTTTCTTCCGAATCTACCTCCGAACTCAGTTGTAGTTCTCGACAATGCAGCGTACCATAATGTTGAGGTAAATAAAAAACCTAACTCTGGTACTGTAAAACGGGAAGTAATTGACTGGCTGCAAAAAAACGCCATTGATGCTGATGAAACTAAGACGAAGGCAGAGCTGCTTCAACAGGTGAAAACTGTCCCTGTTGAAAAAACTTTCAAGATAGATGAGCTGATCACAGCACTGGGTCATGACGTTCTCCACTTACCTCCTTACCATCCTGACCTCAATCCTATTGAGATGGTATGGGGAGATTTGAAAGGGAAGCTCGCGCTCGGGTCTGTAGGAACGCCTCTTGGAGAAAAAGAGAGGTACTTGCGTACTTTATTCGCGGAATATTCCGTCGAAAAATGGAAAAAGGTGTGCGGGAAGGTGAAAGAAACCGAAATAAAATATATGAAAAGTGACCACATCGTAGACGAAAGAGTGGATGAGTTCGTGATAAGGTTGGGTCCGACTAGTTCGTCGGAAGAAAGTTCGGAGTGTGATTTTTCCGACGGGGAATGAAAACGTTTTTTATTTTTATACCTACTATTGACGTAAGTGTTGTAATATCTGTACTAATAAATTGTTTTTCGATCGTTTGTACCTATTTCCTGTCTTCATTTTCTACACTTTCCCTGGTATTATTATTATTTATCATGAATGATAATATTTGTGGCCGTCTGGCGTAAGTAGGTGCATAAGACACTTTTTATATGGAAGTAATGAAGAAATACCACAAACATTTGAAAATTTTGAGCAGTTACAACTGATTATACGTAAGTACCCTAGTAATCATCTACTTAGTACATCATAAATAGGCTCATTTGCAGTAAAAATTTTCGACGTTTTTGTACAATATAGTGTTGATTAAAAGAGATAAGCCTTTGCTGAATATCGATCAGTAAACAAGGGAAGGGTGTGGTTGCCTTGGGGTATTCTGTAGAAAAACCTGCTGGTTTGTGTTCTGGTTTGGTGCCCCACCGTTTTCAGAGACCACGCACCGCTAATGGTTACCTATGGTTCATCAGGAGGGATCATGGAAGAAGGGAAAAGATTTTTTTTAAACTCACAATTATTGGTAAGTTCACTATTTTCGGGAAGAAATTCAATGTTATGGGGGTGTGCTGGAAAATAACTTACGTGTGGTACCTTAGAATGCCAAATACCTGCTTTCAGATTAGTGGATATCCAATATTAACCTTTGATTACCCAAGAGCCTGATTCTGAAGCATTTTTCACAGCAAATTTTTTTGTCATTTCCGGTAATCAAATGTAAATTTTAGATATTCACTGAACTGTGGAGAGTTACCACCTCAAGTGCAATGACTGAAAATGACCTCCCATTCTACAGTTGAAAAGAAAACAGGATTGTCAAGACGAAATAGGTACGTCATTAGGTGACTTACCTGTAATCGCTAATGGGCAAATACGATTTAACCATAATTTATAGTCTTTAACGAATAATAATGGCAACCTACCCAATAAACGTCATAATAATCAAGTTCAAAAAACCGTCACCACCTCATTCTATAATGAACTGAAATTAATCCTGTGTTTTAATGAGTAATAGTAATTTTAGAGGAGAAAACTAACGATCACTACAAAGAACAGTAGATCAAGAAGTTAGTGATTGATAGAACATGCAAGGTAGGTAGGTAGTTACACACCATTTGTACACTACACAACTCAAGACTCACGTAGTGCTGATTTAAAAAAAGTAATGATTATGACAGATTTTTCCTTTGCAGTTAATAATTTTGACCACAAACATCTACAACTTGAGTGGAAGAATAGAAGTTGACTTCCTGATCAGAAGGTCATTTGTGAAGGCAGGTAGTCAGACTACCTAAGTATTGTATGAGTACCATGTACCATACAGTAGCATCATTTTACAAGTATAATTATAATGAATATTTATATAATTACATTATCTATCAATTTTGTTCCCTAGAGATTGCCCTGCAGATTGCCTGAGAGACGACAAAACACAGAAACTTACATTAGTACTGACTAGAGTAAACATTACCAACATACCATAGTTCCAGTAAATTTTTTCAGCTTTGAGAAACTGAGTGCATATCATCCATCTTCTCTTTCTTAATCGAAAGCAACTTAATCTTTCACCATCTTCGATTTATCTATAAGTTAAAATAAAAGCCCATCCACCTGATTAGTAAATAACTAATTTTATGAAAATTTGAGAGGTAAGAATAAATTAAAACTGTTCAAGCAGGAAATTGAGAGTAACATAAGAAAAAAGCAAGGCAAGTTCCAACTATATGGAATGGAAACCTGTAAGCTGATCATACTGATCTAAAAATATTAGGTAGTTACCATTTGGAGTCTGCAGTAGAGTTTTTCAAGTTAGTGAGAGGAAAATATAAATTGGAATTCTTAACAAGACATACATTCAAATAACATTGGTATGGATTAGGTAGGTACACTGCAAGAAAGGCCACAAAATGGTAAATGCACTTTAGCTAATGAGAGTATACCTGTAGTAGCTGCTTGGTCAGCGCTGCTCAGGTAATGAACACTTTGAATATCACGAAATTGGAAGGAAAATGCAAAAAAATACAAATCTGCTTTGTTGGAATCAAAAGTTCAATTCAAATTTTTAGCAAAAACTTCGAGGTTGTCTTACTATTGACTTTTTTCATTATTCATCACTACCACTGACCAGCTGCGGATGTTTTGTTCAGGACAAAGTTTGTAGAGAATTTTTAGTCATAATTGTGAGCCAAGCCCTTATAATTTATTGATGAACCTTAATTAACTCGTCAAATCTAATAATTAATCATACCCATAGTCTCATGTTGCATCTCAGCTTTGTAGGACGGATTGTCATATGCTGCTGTGTGTGGTGCTGTCTTTCTCTGAACAGCAGCTGTAATAGGTGCTTTGTTATGCCCATGCTTTTTAGTTATGATGACTAGAAGGGCTACACAAGCAAGTGTAGTGATGGCAGCCAGTATGGAGACTCCGACTAGCGGGCCGTAATAGTCATTATCCTTATGGATAGGAGTGCCCTCCAACTTTCCTGTGAATTTCACATAAAAACATTGAAAAATTACATTGGGGGGGGGATTAGGAAGAGGCGCATACAAAAAATGAATTTATGACTGTGGAAATCTGGTGATTTGAAATAACACCTAGAAAACATATTACGACTTATTGCAATGTTTGGCTCGCTCGTTGAACAAAAATTAATTTTTCTAGAGAGGATAATATTCACTAGAACTTCCTCCACTATTATAATAGAAGAGCGCAGGGAAAAAGGGTCGAGTCTTATGAGTACAATGTTGACCTCGTCAGTTTGTGAACGACAGGATATTTCTTCAAAGGTAAGCAGGTGAATTTTGAATGTTAGACTTATTTCCTGCTGGAAAATGACGATGCATTACTAAATAATACGCAATAATATATATAAATAAATTAGTCCACCAGAGAATTTATAAAAGTACTCTAGCGAATCGTAAATATTTTGTATACATTAGTTTTAAGGTATTTTTATCACGGCAGCAGAGGAAATTTATAACAGTAGGACTCTTGCTTACAGCTGGCGACTGTGATATTAGAATTAGAGTACGAATGGTATGGGAGTGTGTGATGAATTGGATGAACGACGTGTGTTGCGTTTAGTTGTGCCCTGGCCGACGTGGGGGCCGCACCGCCTCGGTGTTTTCAAGGATGTTTGATGATTTCTTTTCTATCTTATTAATCTGGGCCACCTGTCCAGAAATGGGCAGGTGGACCATTTACCCATAGTACCCTTCCCTTGCCGTTGTTGACGCCTATAATATAGGTTTATTTCCAGTGTACCTCCTATTGTTATTATTATCTAGTTATTAAAAATTATGAGTATTTGATCACTGTTGTATGCCATTTTGACGTTTAGTACAAAATAAACTATCATCTATTAGTTATCTCCACAATTTCATCCTAGACAAGCCAAAATAGATAGTAGAACCGATAATAGAACTACCAGAAGGCTGTAGGTCAACTGGGAGGTCAAAAAATCACTATGTGTAAATCATCCAACCTCATCAGGTCCAATATCTATCGAATAGAACACATTTATTCAGAAGTATGAACAGTTACATTACCTTCTTGGACATCGTTGGCTGAGTAAACTCCCATCTTAGTAGTGAAATCTTTGACGTTACTTTTCTTTGTCTTTCCATTCGTTAAATAAGCCTCCAGCCATAAGCGATACCTGGAAGATTTCACAAAATGAGTTGTAGGTAAGGTAGTATTTTAGGGATTCGAAAGCATCAATAAAAAGTGGAACTGTTCTTAGCAATACATGAATACAATTTTTACATAAGATTGTCTCGTCATATCAATTTCTTTTATTTTCTTCTTAAGGGGGGTCAGTCCGAAAAACAGTGTTTTTTCAAACGCCTCTGCTTAAAACGCAGTAGAAAATTAAAATTGGCTAATACACTTGTCGTGATTCCGATTCATAATCCACTCCTGTAATATCGTGTGATTTTACCAAATAAACGCAGAGAACGCCGAGCTGATAAACAACCTGGGGTTTGCCCAACCGCCATCCACCTCAACCGACTTTAACAGTTGATTGATGACCGGGGACGGGTGGAAAAGTCCCTATAAATACTCGCCCTTCTGGCCCAGCTCAGCATTCGACGACTTGACCCCCGACTTGCGACTTCTCTCTCGAACCTCTCTCTCTGTCGAGTCCCTCTCTCTCGTCCTCTCTCCCGTATCCTAAAAGATCTTCTGTTGATGAAAACCGTGGGGAGCACACCCTAAAAGATCTCCTGCTGTTGGTGAAAACCGCGGGGAGCACATCCGTTAAAGATCTCCTGCTGTTGGTGAAAACCGCGGGGAGCACGTCCTTAATAGATCTCCTTCTGTTGGTGAAAACCGTGGGGAGCATGTCCTTAAAAGATCTCCTGTTACTTTTTCCCGTTTCTGGACCTTTTTCTCCGTAACTACTCCCAAACTGAATGATTTTTTTTTTTTTTTTTTTTTTTTTTTTTTTTTTGTCTCACTTAGGACTAATGATAGACGCGGGCTTTTCAGTTTTCAACCCCGTTACCGTATCTTTTTCCACGAAATAAAAACTCGGATTTTTGGTAGTTGACATTTTTCTAACCACAAACTTTAAGAATCAAAATTATGCCAAACCCTAGTGCTCTAGCGATCACTAGGGATCTAGTGAGCAGGGGACTAGGGGTCTAGTGGCATCTAGTGAGTGTTCTAGAGATGCAACAGCAACGTACAAACAAAATAAAATTAAAATAATCAAAATCGGTCGAATAGGTATAGCAGAAAAGGTACATGAGCATGAGAAAATATTCTTTAGAGAAAAACGCTTCTTTCTGAAGAAGAATATTTTTTTGGGCTAGACGCGCCTATATCAACATGAGGTTAAACTTGGCATACCAAATACAGGCAGAAGAAGAATAAAGGAAGGTTTTCCAAGGTTATGGTTGTTTATTGTTTCTGAATCATATAATTTTATCATCTTTTATTGTGTGTTTTCAATTTTCAAGAATGAACATCCGCGTTTTTTCCCGCTTTTGCATTGCGTAAATTGAACTGAAGTGTATCGAGTTTCCATTTTCAAAATTGCTTTTATTCATGGAAAATACAAAATACATAGTTATCATTACAATTAGTACGAAAATGGAAAAAAATCGTATTAATAATTTCTTTCATATATCAACAATATTTTCTATAGAACCCACAAAGGTTTTTAGCTATTGGGTTTCTTGGGTTTTTCTCTAATTGACGACCACGAAGTTATTAAAGATAAATGGAAACCTTTATTCACGAGAAAGTAAAATATTACAACGAAAATAGTTTTTTAGGCGGGACGATAAAACTGGTTCTTATTCCTCTGAACATGCGAGTAGCCACTGGGGTGTCGTCTTCTTCACACTGATGGTGTATGACGCGTTTGGCGCAGTATGGATGTATCTGTGTGGTGTATGACGCGTTTGGCGCAGTATGGATGTATCTGTGTGACGTCACAAGGAAAGTGACTGCTACAGGTTAAACCAGTGCGTGGGCATTTCTTATTATCATTAAATAACCAGTTTTGTTCGCGTTGTCTATTTTCATTATATTAATTATTAAAATTTCCAATTATAGCTTAAAAGTTAGGTAGAATTTTACATGAGTTGGCTTAACTGTTACACTCTCCAAAGCCGATAAGATAAAATAAATGTAAATACGTGTACTACGTGATAGTTTTAACAAACATATCTTGGGATTATTATAAAAAATGCTGGTCTAACTTAATAATTCCCAGTATGTTTTAATTTTTCTACAATCCATTGTTTGAGCTCATTTCGTTGTTTGACATTGAGAGGTATCTCCAGCAAGTGAAATGGAAGATGGTTTAGCATATTAGGACCACGATAAGGTGCTTGAAGCAACCCTAGCTGACTACTTCTGCGGGGGACAATAAAAGTGTTGGGGTGCAATAGAAGTGTTGTAGCATGAGTTGATCTAGATTTGATGAGTAGTGACTGTCTCTTAATGAAATATTTTGCAATTTGAAAATTTATTATTTGAGGAACACTGAGTATATATGCTACTAGATATAACTGTTGAGAAGGGTACTTACCTATGATTTTTCTTATACCTAATTTTAAATACCTATTAATTTCCGTGCTATTTCAACTGGATGGATGTGCGTTTTATAAGTGCCACCCCAGGTGATGGCAGCATATGTTATACTTGAATGAATAACTGCATAATACATCATTTTCATGAAATTAGTGGATACAATATTCCTTGTCCTGTAGAAAATGTAAGAGCATAGCCTGATTTTTCCTGCTAATTTACAAATTGTGTTCAGTATATCTTCATTGCTAATCAATTTGGAGTCCTATGTACTCACAGGTGGTTAAATTTACAAAATGGTGGAATTTAATTTTGAAGTTATTGTCAGGTGCACTTTTTTTGGGAGTTGAAAAAACAAACTATAATTGAGAGAAAGTAAATTTTGTTCCAAGTGTTCGGTTACCTTTGAGATGCACTGTTCTGCCAATAATTGAGTTTCAGACCATGTACTGGAAAAGATTACAAGACATCAGTCTGCGTCTGTGTAAGTCTGTGTAAGACAGTATAGATGCGGGTATGTTGATCGAGCGCAAACTATTTAGGTATATAAGAAAAAATAGTGGTCCTAATATTGTGAGCACACAGTTCCGTGAGAACTGAGGTAATCTGATTTAGAGTGTGTTCAATTTATTGTGTGGCAGGGTCATGCCTTCTTAAGTCAATTTTGCTAATGGTCTGAACACTGGGTTGTTTTTTAGGTTTAGCGCACCCTTCAGTGTCACTGTCACTATTTGATTTCTTGGATGGTGTTTTGGAACTGTTTGTTTTTATGAAAGACTTTGGATCACATGAGGAACAGTACCATTTATCATCCTCATCAAGGCTATTGTACTGTTCATCAGAGATACCTGAGCATACGGATTCTATTTTACCACGTTGAGAAAAGGGAAGTTATTTTCAATAGAAATACATTGAGTATTGGGACTCATTGTCTTTCTTCATCCCGTTCATCTAAGACTTCAAGTGGTCCCGGAAGATCAACATCTGTTCTCTGGAGTGGGAGCACACCCATGAGATGGTCAACTTTGAACTCCATTTTCTTAGGGTTCCATACTCAGAATTATCAAATATTATATACCAAACTGTTCAGAATTGTGTATAGAATAATATGAGACTAAAAAAGAAAAAGAAAAATAATCGAAATTTTTTTTTGGACTGACTCCCCTTGAAGAGAGAGAGAGAAAGAAATGAATCAATCCACCATCAATCACACGACATTATGTAAACAAATGGATTTGTACATAGTTCTTAGAAGTTATTCTTTAAATTGATGATGAAGATAATCTGGTGTTATAAAGACTAGCATGAGTTCTAGTGATCGTGGTGAACTTGATGTCATAAAGACTATGAATTCCAGAGATCTAGGTGCAACACAAAACAATATACAGCCACCTTGTCTGAATGTTTAAACATTAGGTGTTGTTTTGAGGTCAACAGCTGTATTCTTAGTAGGTAATGGACGAGGGGGGGTAAAACTAGCCGCCCATACAGTGTAGTTTCTCCTCTCCATTCAAGAAAGGTAGGAAGGCAGTGCGACAGCTGCCCCCGGAGACACTGGTGTGATTATTACGCAATGCCTCCAGGAGTTGACGATTCGTTTTCGCGAATCGACCGCCCCCAGCCGCGTGTCAAAAAGATCGGGAAAAGCCCGGTTCCAATACAGACGGGATTCCCATATACCGTCACACTCCTCCCCTTAATAATATACTTCTTTGAGGAAGAAGTATGTGAAGTTAATAGTGACACGGGACTGAAAGTAGTATGGAGTTCTGATTCAGGAATCGTTCATCTGAAAAACTCCAAAGCTGATAGCTTCCATCGTAATGGTACTACTGAGAATTATTTACTGGTGGAGAACTTAGCTCCTTATAAATATCGCTTGGCGGACTTGGACACAAATAGAAGGAGAAAAGTATTTTTCAGAGGTTCTGGTTCAGGAAAGTTCTTCTGAACAACCTCTAGGTGACCTCTAGATGGTAAAAAAATACAAAGGAAAAAGATACAAGAAATAACATTGGGTGGCACTGAATGCCAGGAATAATAGCTCGATTTGATGAGGAATATTAAAAGTGAAAAATTTAGAGCTATAATAAGAACTTGAATGGCCGAAGTGTATATTCATAAAACAAAAGGGGATTAAAAAAAATTTTCTAACACAAAACATCAAAACCAGTGACCTTTTTTCATTTGGGGGGGGTTAGTTAAAAGAATGTATTCTATAATAAAAAAATCAGTCATGCAGCATGACTTAATGAGCGAATTTTCAAAGAAATATTCGAATTAATGGCTATGGTTTTGAATAAAGGAAAACTTCGGTCTAAAATTTGGTTTTCTATGTATATTCTCTTCGTATTTATTTTAATTTGTACGTTTTGTCCATCCTGATTCTACCGTTTGTTTATTACGTAATTGTACTAAGTGCTTATTTATTTGATCGCTGTGGGTAAATTCAAGGAGTTGTACTAATCGTTTGCCTCCCCCTTTTTTGCTTCGAACTCTCGTCTTCAATTAATACTTCTCACATTTTTCAATCTGACCACTCTAAGGGGGTGGGGGTAAGAGTTTAAAGATTATCCTAGTTTTGGGTAATTTTTGCGCACTTTAAATGCTCTAATTTAAGAACGGATTTAGATATCTAAAATCCGATTTCACTATCGTGTTCAGCGTGCAAAAACCTTTAAAATGAGGGGTCACTTGTTAGAAAATAACATTTTGGGGATTTTTGGGTAATTTTTGCGCACTTTAAATGCTCTAATTTGAGAACGGATCAAGATATCTAAAATCCGATTCCACCATCGTGTTCAGCGTGCAAAAACCTTTAAAATGAGGGGTCACTTGTTGGAAAATAACATTTTGGGGATTTTTGGGTAATTTTTGCGCACTTTAAATGCTCTAATTTGAGAACGGATCAAGATATCTAAAATCCGATTCCACCATCGTGTTCAGCGTGCAAAAACCTTTAAAATGAGGGGTCACTTGTTAGAAAATAACATTTTGGGGATTTTTAGGTAATTTTTGCGCACTTTAAATGCTCTAATTTGAGAACGGATCAAGATATCTAAAATCCGATTCCACCATCGTGTTCAGCGTGCAAAAACCTTTAAAATGAGGGGTCACTTGTTGGAAAATAACATTTTGGGGATTTTTGGGTAATTTTTGCGCACTTTAAATGCGCCAAAACCCTCCTTAGAGTAGGCCAATTTCGCCCATCTTCGAACTTAGCCTTTCGATTGCCAAGATAGATTTTTTGTGCAAATTTGAGCTGTTTATCTCAATTCTATCGAGAGTTATCGTCTGGAGTGACACATATATAAATAAATATATAAATATATATATATATATACATATAAAAAAGTGTTAAATTTCAGGAATCGTTTTAGAATGGTCTGAAACGGATTTCTATGAAGAAAATTTCCAAAAATTTATATTATTTAAATTTCGAAGCCATTGCAATAGCTTCATTTTCTTTGAAAATTCGCTAAAAAGATATTAAAAAGAGGATTCCTTCTGGAAAACCTCAGAGCTCTTCCTTCTGGAAAAGCTCTCAAAAATATAAAGTGGAGGGGGTACCGAGGATAAATCCAGCACGTACCCACCAACCACACTCTGCTACCATGTAATGGATGAGGGGTTTAACTTCGCCGCCCATACAGCGTAGTTTCCCCCTCTCCATCCTCAAGAAAGGTAGGAGGGCAGTGTGACAGCTGCCCCCGGAGACACTGGTTTGATTATAACGCAATGCCTCCAGGAGTTGACGAGCCGCGTGTCAAAAAGATTGGGAAGAGCCCGGTTCCAATATGGACGGGATTCCCATATACCGTCACAGGTATTACAAGGTTTACCTTGTATCAGGTTTCAATCCATTGATGAGGGTACCCGCAGGAGAGTCTCGTTTGGCCACTTTGAAACTGTTCATATCTTCTCGACCTCCTTCGTATTGATAGATCGCTCTAAATATGTTAACGTATTTGTCCTCAGGATAAGGAACGCCAGTCCAGGTTAGCTCTACAGACGTGCTTTTGATTGAGCTAATATCTAGCATCAACTCAAATTTGTAGGGATCTAAGAAAAAAAAAGAAATATTAAGAGTTACAAAACGGATATTGGCTACTAGTCATTAGATAGGAACCTAATAGTTTCATAAATTAAACTGCCCAGTTTACAGAAAACAACAACACCTCGCCAACTAGTTTGAGTGCAGAAACCATTTGTAAATTTGTGAGAATTTGTCCTATTTTATCCCAATCAAGTTTTTCTTTCTGTTCCACCTTAATACTATTAATAAATTTATACAGCCAAAATCAATGTTCTGAAAATGGGCGAGTCAACTTTGCAAGAAGAAGAAGAAAAAAGAAGAGTAATACCTAATATAAAACTGTAAGTTTTCTTTAACAGTGCTTTATGAGAGGATTACAGTTAGTACCTAAAAATATCAATCTAAGGGTATGAAACATCACCAAAGCTGCAACTGTGGGGAGCTACCATCTGTCTCATGTGTCACAAACTTTTTATATTATCAAACTGCTTAGATTTTTGAGCTAAATAGTAAACTTCGGAATGTTTAGGGTTCAAACCGGCATGTAACCTTGTCCTCCTCTACCGTCACTTGCATAAGTATATTGAAGATTAAAAAGATGTAGATTTTAATTACCGTTTTCGATTGTGGTGTTCAACAGCACAGTCTTTTGGGCTTGAAGCTCGGTGTTCTGCTCAGGGAACGGAATGAAGAATATTCCTATTTCGTACTGAGAATCGGGTTTCAAATCCTCAATAGTATAGCTGGTAACAGCTCTATGTATAAGCGGGGTAGCTTGGTACACCTAAAAATCACAAGGTAAGGGAGAGGTGGTGTTATAACTTGTTAAAAATAATCAGGAATTTTTCCAGAAGTGGAGACTCCTCTGTTGGTTTTACCTTTCCATCAATTTCCTTGTAGCGCAATTGAACACCATCGATGAACTGGAGTTCATGGTCTGTAAATTTCCTCCATTCAAGAGTAGCCCAAGACGAGTTGAGCTTGGCTACCCTCAGTAAGGGTTCAACAGGAATTATTGGTGGGGGAGTGGTCAGCTGAGCTGAAATGAAAATGTTAACTGTTAAAACCAAGAAAAAACTGAATTGCCAAGATTTTGATCAGGCCACTTGGGAATTCAGCTCAATACATGTAAGACAATTTTGTTGAATCTTCTGAAGGTCATTGTACAATATTTTACTCATCTTTAGGTAAAATACCATTGGGAGCTTTCTGGTTAAAACTGGGGAATAGCATTTGAACATGATGAACGCAGGTATGTGTTTTGGGCTTAGTTCCTCAGATGTGGCTGAAGCCTTTGGGGTTCAGTTTGCCACTTTTTAGGTAAACCCCAACATTTTTATCACTGAAACACGTTTCCCTCCGTTTTTTTATGATCCTGGACATGAAACTGAATTCTAGCTCCACTGGTCAGTTGACCACAGTTCCACAGTTGAGTATGTATCTTTAACAATAACTTTTACATAGGTACTAATCCAAAAAGAAGTTGAAAAAGGTAAAATTTGGAGGGCATATTGTCTATAGGGGTTAGCCCCATATCAGTTTCATCAAAATCCAGCTGTAACTTTTTGTGCATGTGTAAACTGATGTCCATTGAAACGCTTATAATCTTATAACTAATCCAAGAAATGGTCGAAAAGAGCTGAAAGGAGGGTATGTGTGGGTTTTGTCCATAGGCACCCCTTCCGTAAGTGGAAGGTTTGCACATGTTGTGACTTAATCTTCCTCCACTCATCAACATATCTACCTTATCTAGACGACCTCGGATCATGTTATCATTATTCATGTTACAACTGGCATCTAATAAATGGAGTAGAAAAATTCACACGTGTGCACTGTTCTACACGTGCAGGAAATGCCTAGGATGTGCAGGATTTAGGAGAGCCGGTCCACTCTGGACTGTGTTACTCCTCCTTTTTTGCAAGCAAGGAGGAGGAAGACTCACTGCCCTCCAGGCAAACCTGATAGGAGGATGGAGTGATATGCTCATCACTCGGGCGTAAGCATCATAAGCATCACTGACTCAAGATGATTGCCACATTTCCTGAACTAGAAAAGTTGTGCAACAGTATAACAAACCTGAAGGAAGAGTTCTGACTGATAGAATTGGGCTGGTTGCGGAGATATCCAAGTCCCTCATAACTACAGTGATTTTGATTTTATATTCAGTTTCAGGCTGCAACCCTTTGAGCTCAAACTCCAACTCAGGCGTAGCAATCATGTCATCTCGCGGGGCAAGAACTTGTTGCTCCCATGTAGATGGGTCATTGTTGCTGGAAATGATTATAAAAATCCATTACAAAAGATTCTTTATATAATGATATTCTTTATATTGACTATAAATATGGCTTGTAAATTTGAAAAAAAAAACTTGAATAGATAAACAAGGTATAGGTATTATGTTGGTTTATTGTTTGCTTCTGATAATGAGTTTTAAATCATGTTTTTAGTCACTTGTCCTTTGTAAAATTACGAAATCCCTCTAGGCAATTTTTAAGACACTGGTGACATCATAGCATCGAAAGATTGAAAGAAACAATGACTAGTTAATGCAACAACTTCATTTTGTTGGTAATGATGGAAAAAATAAAAAAATAAAAAGTGTGAATCCATCAAGTGACCATACATACAGATAATTTATTGTCTAGTTATATAATGATATTACCAAAAAACAAAATAATACAACAGCAATCCAAGGACTAGATTTACTAGGTCACATAGGCCACTCACTTGCGATCTGAAGAGTAACGAAGCTCAACCCTTCCATACAGGCCGACAAGAACATTAGGGATCGAAAATACCAATCTTACTGTACCATCACTCAGAGCATCAAGGTGGTGAACGACAATTTCATCTAAAACAAGATAAATAATGAGAGTAACGTGCATAATATTCCAGCTCTATGGTAGAAAATATGGCATTTAGTTTACATCTAGCAGATGTTAATACCTCGTAGATCCCAACCTGGAAAAACTGAATTGTGAGACGAAAAGGGACCTTTCTAATCATGCTTGAAAAGACTAAGTGTGAGAGGCGACTGGCAAGAGTAGACAAGGAGGGCGGCACTGCCTAACCAGTAGGTATGTAATTAAAACTTTTTGTGGGGGCTAAAGGTTTCTGAAACATTTTATTCTGAAATAAAATGTTTTTGAAAATGATCAGATAATAACGTTAAAACTTTAAGTTACATTAATAATTAGGAAATATAGGTTTATACATGCAATATGCATAAGGAATAAAGCAAGCAGCAATCGGAGCAGTTCAAATGCAGAGCTTAGAAGAGAAAAAAGAAGGGCGAGCCAGAAAGATGAGGAACAGTAGTTTACTATGACAATGTAACAAGAAGTCAAGGACTCCCCAACAAGCAAGCGTCCTTCACCTTTTGGTCCGTTGAGTCCCTCTCTGCACGTCTCAACCCTGCACATTCGGTTTTCCTCCCAGTATCTCCTTACCCCATTTCACAAGATTTGGCATTTCTTCTACAATCTTTCTATGTTAGTTTCATAACCGGTGATGTTGGTTCAACAACTCTTTCGTTTAAACTACCTACTGATGTAACCAGCATATTCTAGTTCATGTTAACTAAGAGCCCACAGCTAACAAAGGGGGGGCAGCTCTTAGGGAAAATTTAGCTTCCCATAGGGCTACCCCATCCACTGTAACGGGCAAAGCTCCCATGCTCATGATGTTATCTTTTCATCCTAAGACCCCTATTTTGCAGTTGTCTCGGAAATTCGACCCTTCCACTCCACAGGTCCCCTCGCCTACTCGTCTTCCCTTGGGTCCTGTCTGGGTGCTCCTTCACCCCCTCGTTCACCCAGCTGAATGGAAAAAAGGCGGCATTATAAAGGTTCTCTCACCTTCCACATATGAGGTTGTTATTTGTGGTACCGACCATCGCCAGGTGGTTCACAGAGCACAGCTAAAAGTAGGATCTGATCTTGGGAATACGCCTTTGATTTTTCCAAATACGAGTACACCCAAGATACCCTGTTCAGCGTCAAGCACCTGCTAAACCCTCGCCCGATTCCTTCAGACCCTCACGTACTCGCTCAGGAAGCTCTTATCAACCGCACTGTTAGCAATTACTGTACCTTGTATTATATAGTACGAGATTAAACTTCTAAATCGTTTCAATAACTGGTAATAACTGATATTTTTTTTAGATATAATGTGCCTACACTAAATCGTTGAATTAGTGGTGTGATTAGTGACAAGTCTATTCCTTTCCACCTTAAATTGTTACAGGGAGAGGTAATGATGTAACCAGTGTATTCTAGTTCATGTTAACAAAGGGCCCACTGCTGTGAACCAGGGGCTCAGACCCTTCCCTTGTTGGCCAAAATAACGGCCCTTCCCATTGGTTCCATGTACCTTCAGGTATATACCGGCCCCTGTAACCATTCTGCAATACACCGAGAGACTTAACATACCAGGCGTTTCTTCAATTACGTCACCTACCTACTTACATTCAAGTATTGCAGTGATGAATAGTTGGTTCTGATTTTTTGTCTACATTTCTTATATTATGCAGGTAACTCCTACCTATCTTACATGACATCTGAGAATGGGTATCAACGTTTCTCCTGTTGACCTTCCTCCTATGGATGAAAGGAGGGATGGCAAATTCTAGTAAGGCAAGGAAGGATTCTACTAAGGAGTTCAGAAACGGATGGTGTCAGTGAAAAAACAGATACAACCTTCACTCGCACATAAAGAGGACATCTATAAACACAAATGACCCTTTTATTATATTATAACTAACTAAAAGGCACTGCAATGGAAAAGTTGGTCGATGATTCAATCGAAGTGGTGTAAATTCATAATTTCATTTCATTAGAATCACAATGTTGTCAGATCTAGAGTTTTTGGGACAGTCGTACGTACTACAAAAAGCCTCGTCATAATTTTTTCCAGCAATCATAAATACTGTTGAAACGACCGGTAAGTTCCTACTGTGAATATTATCGACCTCGATTGATGTTTTAACTTCCCTCAATTCCCTCAAAGTCTGTGCTGCCTAACAAACGGTAAAACGTTAAAATAGTAAGTATGTGATTGAGTACCTAGTAAGTACTCAAAAGCATGCACTATCTGTTAGTCAGTTGTTTGAACCGTATTATAGAGTTTATGCCACCTACTAGGATCATCAGGTTGATGTATATTGAATCCTGGATGTTGAGAGGCTGAAACACATACAGGCAAGTAAATTAAATCATCCACAGATTGTTTGGAATGAAGATCACTTTAGAAGATGTCGAACACAAAAAGCCGCATGCTTTTTATTTTGAAATTAGTTGCAAGGGACCATTTATATGTAGGACCAAGAGGGAACAGTGTTACCCAAATGATAAGTTAGAATATGAGTTAATTAGACGAACCTTGTCCGACATTTGATGGCTGTGAGGCAAGCAGGTATACGTGAGTGTCTTTAGTTCGTGAGTCAGTGTCCTCATGTTGTCTGATATGATCAATAATGTCGGCAAGTCCTATAGGGACACTTGGGCGTTGGTAAGGGGGAGGCTCATGATGAGGAGGACCAGTGTTGAAATAAGGATGATTAGGTTTTTGAGGTAGTCTGTTATGGTTATCGGGGACCTGGTAAAGCTCATTAGCAGGCACATATTGATGGTGTGCCGGAGGCTGAGAAACATGGTTAGGCTGTAAATATGGATCTCTGTGCCCTTGGTTGATCAAATGATACAGTTCGGGTGGAATTGGCTGTTGATGCTGATCATGACCGGTGACATAAGGATGATCATTGCCCTCAAGCCCAGGCAATCGTGGTGGTTGCCCGTAAGGAGAAATAATTTGATTTTGATGCTCTCCAGGCCTAACCTTGGAAGGATGCAGAACGTTGTAATTTTGAGTAGTCCCAGGGTTTGGTTGGTATGGTTGCAAAGACTGTTGAGGAGCAGAATGTTGCCCTTTGCCTTTTCCTACCACGTCATCTTGATACTTGTGGTACTCCAACAGATGGTCCAGAAAAGCTGGATCAACGGTTGGACCCTTTGGAGGTCCTTTAGGAAGCACACTCTGAGGTAAGTTTTCCTCATTGTTAGGAAGCTTGCTTGGATTGATTATTCCAATAGGGATGTGAGGTGAGGGAGTTATGGCAGTATTGAAAAATGGATTGTGGAAGAGGGGTATCGTTTCAGAAGAGCTGTTGTTTGCTCTATTGTCGGACAGAGGAATATCGCGGTCCACTGTGTTTGTTACCACTTTGGACGTGTTAGTAAGCAACGGCACAATCGTGGGAGGTGCAGAGGTAGTTATTATTCCTGTTGAAACCTCAGGTTCCAAGGTGGAAGTGCTTGTGATGAATGGGCCAGGATAGTTGAATTTTTCTTTTGAAGAAGGAGTTTGAGTGACGTGTTTACTAAATTTCATGGTTGTCATGAGGTCAGGATTGTAAGGACCAAGAAAAGGAGCAGAAGGGCCCCCTTTGGGGAGGGCTGTTGAGGTTTCAATAACTGAGCTATTCGTCACATTAGCTCCATTACCTGCAAGAGCACAACTTTTTACAACATAGGTAACACATAATTAATGACAGTATGCCACACTAAGACTGATGAAATGTTGTTTACATCAAAATTTATGGAGAAAAATGCAACATGCATAATGCAACCCGTTCCCTGTGACTAGTGAGGACTCATCCCTCTCAAAGGTTCAGTGGCAACGAGCAATGGGGGTCCCCGTCCTTAGTTTTCAATGTGAGAGTTGAAGCAGGGAACGGGTCAAAGAAACAACAAGGGAAAAGCAAATGAGTAACAATAAGAACAAGCCAATTCAAGCTTTGCGGTATGAAAGGGTATTATTGTTACCTAAATATTATAGATGCTGGTAATAAGTTGGGTTTGATGATTTATCAAACAATGTTTTAAAAATAAATTAACTCTTAGGAAAAAATTGCCTTATTCTATCCTACACTTTGAAAAGAAAGACGAAAAAAAGTTTGAAGAGGACCAGATTAAGTTGATAGTTTGATAATTAGAATGACAGTAAGCAAGACAGGGTTGGGTCTGCCGACAAATACCGTCAAAGACGATTTCCCGCACAACATGAGATTTATTGAATCAGTTAATCTTATGTCATTCCCATCTCATTGTCAGTGAAATCTGGTCCTCTTCCAACTTTTTTCGTAGTGTCACTGCCATAAAGGGTGCATAATATAATAATGGGCAGGTAGTGAAGTAGGTAGGTAACTCTCAATATAATTATGAAAGTATTGAATTATTTCAAGTAAAACGAATCTCTTTTGGAACCTCTTTTAGAACTGTATTACACAGGCATGCCCTCATTTTGCATCCTGATTTCTGGGATTATAACAGAATTTCCTGTCAGTTTGTTCCTATGGCTGGACAGGGGAAGGTTATAACTTCAAAAAATTCAGAAGGTCAATGAAAAAATTAAGGAATTCAGGTACCTACATCAGCCCAAGAGGTGAAATAATAAAAATACCCTTTCATTACCAACAACGACGAGTGACACAAACAGGATTCAAACTGCAATAATTGTGACAATGAAAATTATCCACATGCACAATTTAATGGTGAAAATTCACTGAAATATTAAATTAATTTCATGTTTAAATACGACTAGGTAAGATACTGAAATTTTATCCAGGCAATATTCAACGTAAAGGCAGGTTTGAGATTTCAAATAACAAATAGAGAGACACTTCTCCAATATTACTATCAACTATCTTCAGTTTTAGTCAACCAAGAGAATACCAATGTAATATTAGCAATATCCGACAGCAACTATTATTAAACATCGAATAATACGAGGCAGTTCGTTGGATATAGACTGCGCGGATGATAATTTAAGTTTATAGTTGAATGGCCAGGCTGAATAATGTGGTTAGAGACTATAAGGAGGTAACATATTAGCAATCTAGGTGGGTTATTTTCCATCCTCAACACATCCTACTGGCAACACTGGAACAATGGAAGTTGCAGGGTGACAGCAGTGGAAGAACGTTGCTGTACGAGAACAAGGTGGTGACAAAAATATGTCAAGACGTTCTAAGGCTACCAAAGAATGATGCAAAACTTTTCAAAGGGGAAAAGTTCTAAGCCTAAGTCTAAGCTCCACATTATTGGTAAATCGGAAGGTGTGGGACCCTAAAATACCCCAAGGTACCAATCACCTGACGCAGAGAAACAAACTGCAGCATATTTGCTGTCCACCAACTGTGTTTTGCGGTTACTTGCATTAAAATTAAGTATACAAATAAAATAAAATTTTCAAAAAATCAACTTTCGGGGGTCAAAAATTGGTATTTAAGGACTAGAATTAATATTACTTCACCTGACGTTGTGTGGGATGGTGATTCACGAAGGAGGGATGATAAAAATATTTTTCTCAAAACAGAGTGGCACACTTGACATTATAAGTAAGGGTCAAAAATCGGTAAAAATGGCTAAAATCACGAAAAAATTATGTAATTTTAAGAAAAGTGGTATGGTTTCTCTTATATCATGTTTTTACACGATAGCACGAATATTTATTTGAAAATTCGATCTTATATCCATGCTGCATGACTGGAACTTCATTTTGTTTCGAATATCTGCAATCATGTTCACTAATTACACAACAATATTTGTTGGAAGAATCAGTTACAACTTGTCCCGAAAAAATTATGTTTCCCTGAAAATTGTCGCTTCCCACGTTATTCTGCCAGGCTGTTCAATTAACAATTATTATCTGTTATTATCAATTATCTGTTCTCAAGGCTGAAACTTTCAAATACCTACGCTGAAATTTTCCATTTCGTATATGTTTCAGTCAAGAAACAAAAAAATAACACCATGCAGCACCATGCATTAAGCTCCACTCCATTTGATAGACATACAGAAACCACCTGCTCTTCGTACCCGATACATGACCATTTAAATAAGTTATTATAAGTCATTAACTCATGATGTCTGTCATCATATCGTTAGGGGCAGTTTTGTGTGATGATAATTTGGTAGGTACGTGAATTCCAAATTTCCTTGTCTGTAAATGTAAGTTAGGGAATGTGTCATTACCTAGACAGTTCAAGAAGTGGAAGAATTTGACAAATGCTGAGCTAATTGTTCAGCATACTTACATCAATATTAATTGAAGGAAATTAAGAAGATGAGTTTGGTCCACCATTTATACTTTTATAAATGTTGGAGCTTGCATGGATATGATAAATAATCTCCATGTTGGATACTGTGAGGTAGAATAACAAAATAGATCAGAATAAAAAATGTAGTTTTACCATCCTCAGGGCACATCCAACTTAAGCAGCATTCATCGCCAGGTGGGTGAGCAATTATTGCCTGTTTAGGTGAACAAGGCAAGCCTAATGGTGGAGTTTTTGACACTTGATTGCATCTGGGCCTGCATGTTACATTTCCGCTTGAGCAGTAACACTTTTCTTCGCAACCAGAGAGCTTGTCAGGTATGTCTTGCCAGTTTTCAAATCTGCGACACAGTATTTACAATCTTGTAAAATTTTACCTACAATGTTGAGAGTGGGTTTTCAATGTTGTACCAGCTAAATAATCAGCTGCTTTCTAAGTTAGAGCTGACAACAATTTGTGTTAACAGATTAGGTAACGATTCACTCAATAGCTGAATATCGATGGCAAGTTGTGGAAGAACTCACAGCATTCCTTGGTAAATGCAAGAGCCATTGTTCTTACAAACCACCGACTGGGGGCAACAATGCGGAGGTTTTGGTGTGAACCCAGCAGGGACTGGCTCCCACTCAAGACATGAAGGGTCAAGAACATCTAATCCAAAATCGGTGGGACAGTCAATTGAAGCGCACTCGACTCCAGTGGAGGAGCAGACACAGTATGCTGTACAACCATCATGAAATTCTTCCCCTGAAAACACAATTCACCTTAAATGAACGACGTTTAATGATTAAAACAATTAATTCGGAAGATGCCAATATCTTCATTTAAAAAAAAAAAAATCTTCATGGAGTTATCAACAACAAGTTCATTCTTACCTATCTCATACTTTTTGCCTTTGAATTCACATATGGCTGTGTTATTCAACACGTTCGGTAGCGTAGCGGATACAATATTAGAGGGCAGACCATCCTCAGACACAACTCTAAAATAGTAAGTTTTTCCTGGATCCAATCCGACAACTGCTTGACCAACTGTAGTAGCATGCTTCCAGGTCATTTGATCGACTGATTGCTCTGCATTCACCTTTTCAATGACGCTCATCTTTTCAAAATTGAGCTGCACAGTCGATACATTGGCTGGGATAGCGGAGACTAATTTCGGGCGTTCTATGTCATCTTCAAGAGCTAAAAAAAGACATGAAAATTTGATAAATTAGAGCTGTGATAGAATCAGTTCCTGCGGCAAATTTAATTGCTCATCAAAAAATTCCATATATCCACTCCACCTCATTTTTAACATAAAATATAGGTAGGACGGTAGGTAGGTACTATAAAATTCTTCCCACTTTTTTCCCAGTATTATATGACAACTACACCTGAGGAGACTGTATAATGAGGGATTGCAGTCCCATCCATGTTTTTCCAATCCCAGTAATTTGGGATTAACTGAGTTCATTCCCAGGATTACAAAAAAGCGCAAACAATATTAACACAGGTATTTACCAACAATGAAAATGAATACCTACATGATGCCTAAACTTGATACTGCAAGTCTGATAAGTAATAGTAGGTAACTATTTATTTACACCTCAAACTATCTATTTTAACCTAACTAGTTAACAATGACTAAAACGGAAATAAGATGAAACTTTCTAAAAAGATGGGTCTTCCAACTGTCCGAACTCAAATTCAGAACTCTGTGCCTTTGTGCAACCCCCCCCCCCCCTCTTCCCTTTGTCACCCCTATTTTATCAACGCTGTTTGGCGGGCAGCTTTTTGTCCCAAGGCAAAAGGCCCTTGTCGTTGCACCTCCCTATACCACTCAGTGTAACGTATAAGATTATAACCAATAAATAGAAAGAGAAAGACGAGCTGTGCGACGCCTCGATAGAAGCCCAAGAGGCTCTCCCTCCATCAACTCCCAACGGTCGGTAACGGCCGTTGGTAGACGGGTGGCGAGGTGGAGGCACCTTTATAAGGTGCCCGGCTTGACCAGCTCTTCACTCTTCCATTCTCACTCCTACCAGCGACTTCTCTCTCTCACTTGTAATAACCTGGGGTGCTAGCTTCACCTAAGAGGTCCCGCCTGGGCACATCCTACACCCATGCTATCCTTCTCCCTCAACTAGCCATCCACACCTACCCTCTCTCTTGCAATCACCACAGCCATGCCAAACAGAGTTTTAAAAAATTCAAGATTGGTGGGGGGGTCTATAAACACATCCAACAGAGGGGGGAAGGAACAGGTTTCTATATGCACATCCAAAAGTGAGGTGCGAAGTGCTGAGCATGCTACTTTGGCGGGCAAAATGGATATCAGTCCTTTGTGTGGCTGATGTTGTTTTTTTGGCGGGTAAATTTTACAACAGGATTGTTTTTGGGGGTATTTTAACCTGCAGGTAGGTAGCAGTTGAATGACACATAACTAACAGACCTATTTTGAAGGAAAACAGAGGAAGAGTAAAGTAAACATAGCCATTCTAAGTTGTGGCTTTGAGCCAAGTGCAGACCGGGCAACAAAATGTTGTCAAACGTGTTGATACTGGTGTTGGCAACATATATCCATTAATATGTTGACAGGATATACGTGGCAATAAGTTGATGGGATACACGTCAAAATCGGGCGGCACGGCGTCAAAGAAATTTGTTGACTGCTGCTCGTATCACTGCTGTCCATTTCAAGTGGTGTATCCATCTTCATGTTGTCAACATTTTGTTGCTCGGTCTGTACTTTACGTTTGACTAAGCTACCCTCATCCCAGGCATGATCCGCTGTCCTCTCAGGAGAATCAGTCCATCATTTGGCAGATCAGACAATGCTGGTCATTCTCGCTCGAAGAATTGCTGCGTTCAGGTGCAATAAATATAGGTACAGTGTAAAACTATTAGGTCATCGGAATTTTTGTTAACAAGATTCCAGTCTTGAGATATTTGAGGATCTACAATAGATATACTGAACTAAAGGTTAAACGTGATATGTAGTAAATAGAAGTCAACGACTTACCCAAATCATCCCCGTTCACATCGCAGTACAGGATGCTGCAACAAGAATCTTTTGGGTCAGGGACAGAGAGGCAACGATCTGTCGAAGTTCTGTTCTGTTGGGGGCACCTGAAACAAGAATGAATATACTTGAAATTAGTGGACAAATTCCTCCGTAGTACCTAGGTAACTAAATTGGTTATGAACATGTTAAAACTAATAGCATTCAGATGTTTCCTAGATAAAGCTGGAGCTTTATCACGATGTTCAAGCAAAATATAGAAGTATGAATGACATAATATGGGTAGTACCTACAAACGCTGCGAAGTCCTTGTCGCATGGTTTATTGTTCTATTAGACATACCCTACAGACATGTTGGCTGTTCATTTATTGTTTCATTCATGTGCAATAATTTAAATGGCTATTTTTGATGGTTTCCGCCAATTTTGGCTAGTTCCTACCAGAAACAGAATTAGTCTCCTATTTTTTTTACAAATTATCTTTGATCATTGATAGTGCCACTCAATTGTCTTGATTCACCTGTTGATACTAGCCTAGTGTTATTATACAAATTTATGGTGACTTCAGACAATTTCCCAGGTTTTTGACACATAAAAATGAATTTTGGGAGCTGAGCCTTGGTTACAACCTCAATTCTTCACTCTTGGGTCAAGATCAACTTCACGTTCGGTCATCTCGCCCTAAAAAACATGGAAAACGATACCTCACTGGCTCATGTTCACTAAAACCTCAAAAAAGCCTATTTTTACTCCCATAACACCTCTGGGTACACTCCAATTGGGCTGCAAAGTTTCGGGACACAACTGGGACCCAAATGGAGCCTGTGTGCGAAAGAACGACTTTTTTTAGACCGAAAATAAAGTAGATACGGATGATTGGCGCACAGCGTATGGCGGATCTATGCACCTAGAAACTTAGAAGAAAAAATTTTGAGGGGGTTATAAAAATTGTTTGCTGTGCGAATACATAGGTGTATTATTCACAGAATAATAAACGAAAAGCCACGTAGTCAACAATTTGAGCAATCAGACTTCGGAATTTCCATTCGTTTCTTGGGGTTCTATGAGACTATATTAGATTTATTTTCATTCGTTTCCACTATTTCTCCAGACATTTCGATTTTAATGCTGATATCAAATATTAAGTTGGAGTTACAAACAGCAGCAGTTATTAGTTCGGAGTTTTGTGGTCTTCGGGTATTCGTACCAATTTTATTGTTGGGTAGCGGTGCTGCAAGTTTATGGTTCAGTAGCGGTGCGTGGTCTCTGATGACAGTGGGGCACCAAACCAGAACAAAAACCAACAGATTTTTCTACAAAATACCTCTAAGCAACAACACCCTTCCCTTCATAGGCTGATTGAGTGATATTCAGCAAACTTTTTATCTCATCCTAAACTTTTAATCTACACTCGCTCGTCGTACGAAAACCTCGAAAATTTCGACAGTAAATTTGCCACAGAATTCATGTGGTACAAAAATATAGTAAATTGAAATACACGGAAACAATGACCGGCTGGTTCCTACTTGAATGGAGAAGCTGTTGACTAGAAGCTAGGTGCTTCCTTATCTGTGAGTTACGACGCTGATCAATCCACGAGACCACAAACAGCAAAAAGGACAAAATCCACGTAGGATACAAATCTGTCACCGGAACCAGACCAAACGCAAACGCACAAAATTCGACGCAAAAAATGGAAAACTGAAGGTTCCAACTTTCATCAGTAACTTTTTTTATATTCCAAGTCGCAACTGAGCATAACAACCATTTTTAGATTATTCTCTAGTGAATATCAGGATTAATATTTTAAAGGTTAGGTTACCCCTCTTGTCATGGATTGTTGATTGAAAATTACCTGGCTGAACAGTTGACAGAACCGTCTTCAAGGCAGTTACAGGATGAGTCACAGCCATCATGAAAGACCTCCCCAAATTTGTAGGTTTGGTTCTTGTGGTAACAGCCATCACCACCTGGGAACAAGAAAGTGAGTTAGTTTTACATTACCTGTCAACATCCTTACATGTGCTAAATGTACCTGTGAGAAGTTTGACTGGTTTCCCGTCAGGCAGTTCCCATGTTGGGGGATTGGGGATCCATCACCAGGTATGGTTGAGTAAGTACCAAAGATTAAAAATAAGAATTGATCTGTTGACCAAACCTGGTCAAGAATACTTTATCCTTTGCTGGCGTAATCTAAGGGTAGAAAGCCAAGTGCAGAAAATCTCCCTGTGCCTCCCAGATAGAAGGGTTGGGCGTGGGGTTAGAACCGTTACACAGTTGATCTGAGAGGTATCTGAGTTCATAAAGAAGTTCGGCACAGAAATCATGCGCAGGGCAGGTGGTTGAAATGACGCGTTCCAACCTTTTGAGTTCATGAACGCAGTTGGATGAACTGTGTTCCAACTGCATGAGTTAAAGAACTCGAGTTCGGCGAGTTCATGAACTCAACTGAACGCAAGGAGAAGTGAGTTCACCTCCAGGTAACCTCGGCATAACCATTCTGAAATCATAAGCTGCTTCATTTTTTCTGACATCGCCTCACAGATGTTTGTGCAGTATTTGGCGGTTTTCTCTTCTTTGGCGGGTCCCTTTCAATGAATCTTCACTTCTGGGAGTTCCAGCCGTCGGTTTCATGAACTCAGGTCCCACTTCAACTCTGACGAATCCAGTCGAACTCGGTCGGTGAACTCATTCGAACCCGAGTTCATGAAGTCGGCGTGGCTGGAACAAACCATATATTAGCTTCTTTCCAAGGGGGCTGAACTCATCAACCAGTTCTGCGCAGTCGCTCTGTGCATCGGGTAGCGTGTTCCAAGCATTTCAGTTCATGAACCCTGAGTTTAATTTCTACCCAAACTGTACATTGAACTGGGTTCCAAGCGCGATGGGTTCTTATCGGTGCCCACTGAGTTCATGAACTTCCTGCAACTACGGGGGAGCAGGGTTTGTGTTTTGAGCTCAAGTGCAGAAGTAAACCTATTTGTGTTCCAAGCAATCGGTTCGTGAACTCAACACTTTTCTGAACCGGTGGTGCACCTACCACCACACCTTTATGAACAGAGTTCCACATGAACTGGGTTTCTTGCACCCAAGTTGTTGAACTCACCTCGCTTGGAACGAAGCTATTACTTTGAAACTAAGCCAAAACCAGGGCACATGGCCAGTCTGTTGGAGGAGGCCATGATTCCCCATAAATTGTAGAGCTACAATGAGGACAGACGGTATGTGGTGTTCAACAAATTGGTAAACCCACCAAATTTGATGACAATTATTACATTCTTAACTCAGGATCAATATCAATATTTCCAAACACCCCTTGCATCACTGATATTCAGCCTGAATATGTCGTGTATGCAACAATATTTATTCCTCACTGAATTCTGAAAAGTGTGGCAACCTATTGACTGCACAAATATAAATTCAGGTAGGTACTCAGTATAATTTATTTGAACTTGTACGAGGCACCTGTTTCTGCTTCACTGGAACAGACCAGGGTTCCACAGCACTCATCTCCTCGAACTGGCTGGAGGAAGCAGTGAGGATCACCAGTCGCTGATCCACTTTTTATCAGAGGTAGGGGGCATCGAGGGGCGCACTGGAGTGAACCATGAATACACTTACACCTCTGGAAGAAAACATGTTGATATATTTATCGGGAAAATGAAATCAATCCAAATTCATTCCTAGTTACTAAAGTCGGCACCCGATAGCCACTTTGGTGGGCCACAACAGTCAAAACTGGCGGGTCCGAACGTGACCATTTATCCCTTAAACCGCTTGGGTGCGGTACTTACTGGATGACAGTTGGTTAACTTGAAGTTGACGACATTTCTACGAGCTCTGATTGGCCAAGAGTGACGTGTTCGTTCAAAGAAAGAGATTATTCTGCGTGATACCCACACTACGTACAATTTTTGAGGCTCTGATAACTTAAGAACAGGGAAGTCATGATTATTCGCGGTTCGTCATAACAGATAACCTGTGCTCGTATTAGTACCATTAACGTGTTGACACTTTTTCTAGTGTTATTATACAAATTGATAGTTATTTCAGACAATATCCCATGTTTTTGACACATAAAAAATCAATTTTGGGAGCTGAACCTTTGGTAGAACCTCAGCTTTCCACTCTCGTCAAAATCGACTTCATATTTGGTCTTAATTTTCACATGTAACAACCCTGGGTATATTCCGATCGGGCTGCAAAGTTTCGGGAAACAATTAGGGCCCAAATGGAGCCTGTGTGCGAAAGAACGAATTTTTTAGACCGAAAATGAGGTAGTTATGCGTGATACGGCAGACAGCGTACGGCGGACGGTCATTGCATTTTTGGAACCTACGCACCTTGAAACGTAAAAGAAACAATTTTGAGGGGGTGTTATGCAAATTTTTGCTGAGCGATTACAGAATAATATACCAAAATCCGGCAATACTTTCAGGTCTTGGTAATAAAAAAACTCCCGCAGAAGATCGGATATCTGTCATGATTTCAATTAATGGTGTAGACATACCGGTTAATTTTTATATTGTCCCAAAAGGTATTATAAACACTGACATTCTATTGGGTCGAGACATTTTGGTCGCCCCGGTGGCTGTCAATGTTTTGCCCGTTGGGTATGAGATTAGAAAATTAAATAAAAGTCAAAAATTGGATAAAGACTCATAACCAAAAATTTCAAAACAGAAAGAGAGATAAAAATAAACCTGAGAATGAGAGTAGAATTATTCGATATGAAGATGCTCCATGGCGTGTACCGTGTAAACTACCTATTGTGGACCTTCAGGTTGAATCAATTTGCCACTGAAGGCCCATTATTACCACGGGTTATTCAAGGGTCAACTACAGGTAGCCCTGATAGTGACAAATTTACACCTGACCTGGAAAAATCAGATACCTTACAAAATGACGATTTAAATGAACTTGGAACATTTTAAATAAATTCTCCGACCATTTCACAAGAGGATTGATTACCTAGGCGTACAGAAAATTGTGCTGAATTTAAAATTAAACTGAATGATCCAAATAAATTCGTGAATAGGCGTCCCTAAAGATTGCACCCACGTGAACGTGAGGTCGTACGACAATATTATACTTCAAGGAAATCATGGATGCTGAGATAACTGAAGAATCTACTAGTCCTTATTCGTCACTCATCCCCAAGAAAAACAGCTAGTTACATTTCTGCACAGATTTCCGTGCGATTAATGATAATACCATTCCTGAACGCTTCCTTATCCCATTAAAATACAGGACCAAATAGCTAGGTTAGCGAGACAAAACTACAAGTCTCGATTGTGCGTCCGGCTTCTATGCCATCAAGGCCAACGAAGAGACACGCGAAATTTTGGCCTTCTCTACGCCAGACGGCCATTGTCAGTATAAACGGATGCCAGTTGGAGTTCGCAACGCTCCCTGTACTCATCAACGTGCCATCATTACTGCATTGGGAGACCTGGCTAACACATGGTGTCTGGCCTATATGGACGACCTCTTGGTTGTTGCTACAACGAAGGAGGAGGCTCTTTCTCGCCTAGAGGTCGGACTCTGAATCCTTTCGAGTGAAGGGATTTCCCTTAATCCGGACAAGTGTCAGTTTATTAAAAATTCTGCTTTGTGTACCTAGGATATGAAGTGAAAAATGGGGAATATCGTCCCCATAATGATAGAATTAATGCCCTAACGGATTTACCACCTCCTAACGATAGAACTCCCTTAAGATCCTTCCTAGGCTTTTGCTCCTATTTTCGCAGCTTCGTTAAGGATTTCGCTTTAAAACGTGTCCCTTTGTATGACCTTACTTCTACAAAAAACCCTTTTAAGTGGAAACCTGAACAAGCAAATTCGGCAGGAGCTGATTGGCATATTTGCTAGTGAACCATATTTAACCATTTTAAAATCCAAAATATCCTATAGAGGTCTGGACTGACGGATCATCGGTCGGGTTTGGTTCGATCATGTTTAATATCATAAATAAGGAAGAGAAAAGATTAACCGGTTATTTTAGTAAAGCTAATCAATTTTTGGGCATTTGGTTCTGACCTAGACGCATAAGTCTCACGAACAGACAACCTCAACCGATTTCACTTCGATATCATGTAAGGGCATTACTAAATTTAGTTTTTTTTTTAAGGCAACAAACAGAGTCGCAAATAACCGTAGACCAACAACTTAGGTCGTGACTTGAAACAGTCAGTGGGTCAACAAACCATGTGGGTCCAAGTGGATTGATGCTTTGCACACGAAACTTTAAAATTTATAAATAACGAGAACTCATGCACATTTCTGCAACTGAACGATTTATATTTTTCCTTTTAACAGCAAAATAGTACAGCCCAGAAAAAAGGCAAAAGGTCTAGTTGAACAGTGAAAACCGAACGGGATGAAAAATTACTCCAAAAGCCAGCGCCAGATGCTGCCCAGCGGCCAAAACATCTTCGTTGTCACCCAAATAATTGAAAGCACTGATATAAATTCCTACAATCCTAATACGCATATTAAGTAATTTATTAATACCTACTATATTTATTGCTATTCAATCATTTTGACTCATCGTTTCAATAATTATTTTTACTGATGGTATACAATGGTCTATGTTACAATAAGTGAGGAAGCTACACTGCCGACCCAACTTGGCAGAGTTTTTTTTTAAACAGAGTCAAGGTCAAAGGTCATAGTGAAGAAGCTAGCAACATGGACAACAACAATTATAGGTCAACTAGAGTTCTTCCACGTTTAAAACGAAGTTCCATTCATCCGTGACCAAATGAGCGAATTTTCGAAGAAACGGTACCTACCTAAACTATTGAACATTTTCTGTTTGACCACGAACGTTTTAGCGAATTTTCGAAGAAAAGGAAGCTATTGTTCTCGGTCCAAAATTTTTAAAACTCGAATTTCCGAAAGATTTTTATACCAAAATCCGTTTCAGACCATCCTGAATTCACTGCCGAAAGACACCAAAAATTATATAAATAGTATATATATATATATATATATATATATATATATATATATATATATATATATATATTTATATATGTATGTGTCATTCCAGACGATAACTCTCGAAAGAATTGAGATAAAAAGTTCAAATTTGCACGAAAAATCTGTCTTGGCAATCGACAGGCTAAGTTAGAAGATGGGCAGAATCGGGTCACTCTACGGGGGAGTTTTGGGGAGTTTTAGGGGGGGAAAATTACCCATAAATTCCCAAAATGAAAAAGTCTGACAAGTGACACCTCATTTTAAAGGTTTTTGTACGCTGAACACGATGGTGAAATCAGAATTGCGATATCTCATTCCATTCTCAAACTGGAGCACTTTGAAGATGAAGGAACGTGGTTATTTCTTGAGATGTTCTTCCTGGTTCGTCTGCTCTAATCTGATAACGGAATGGGATATCGCAATTCTGACTTCACCATCGTGTTCAGCGTTGGAAAATCTACAAACCGAGGTGTTACTCGGCAAAAAATGGAACAAAAAATTTGTTACGTATCCAATACCTAGGTACTCTTCTGGTATTCAAAACATTTTTGATTTCCCCCTCCTCCCCCTTCCACCCCAAATTTTACTTTGCGTAATTACTACTCCTGTTTTAATTTTGTATGGTATCAAGTTGGGAAAACATTGACCGAAAATTAATTTTCAGAAAATTTTAGGCGGAGGAGGAAGATGCCGAAAACTTCGAAAATTCGCTCTTATAGCCATGCTCCATGACTGTGGTTTTTTTTCATTTCAAGTTGATATAAATATGTCAAGTTATCACCTTTCCCCATTTTCGTTAATTTCAATGAATTCATCATTTAATTCATTTGCATTAAAAAAATTAATCAATTTCTGAATTTGCAAGATGAAAGAAATTTGTGGCTATCTAAATAATTTCCTATTCAATTTTTTTTTTTAATTTGAAGTTTTTTTCAATATGTAAAAACTATGTTTAACTATTGAAATAGGGATTTTTTTCTATCTCGAGGCACTATTCTAGAACAGCTTAAGAATAAAATAATGATGATTGATAAAAAATAACTAGTAAAAAATCAGTCATGCAGCATGACTTAATGAGCGAATTTTCAAAGAAATATTCGAATTAATGGCTTATGGTTTTGAATAAAGGAAAACTTCGGTCTAAAATTTGGTTTTCTATGTATATTCTCTTCGTATTT